>SNQJ01S0023017.1:30671-73089 GCA_010110895.2 Picea sitchensis | reverse complement strand
TTGCCTTGCAACACTTGTTTTGTTTGGTTGTCCATTCCATAGAATCCATAAGTGTGATACCCTTGTAACTTCTATCATCAATCCTTACTAAGCAAAAGACAAACAATTATGGACATTTTGATTGAAGATTTGAAAGGTGAATAAAAATGGAGGAGTTGGGGATTTTGACCTTTTACCTGAAAGAACAACATTAATCATTGTGTTATGTAGGTTGTCACTTGTTTTAGTAACGATTTTAGTAACACCTATTGGTTGTATATTTGAATCATTTAAAGCGTTGAACAATAACTTATATTGTTGCATGATTTTACATATGTCAAGGATTAATATATTGGATTTTATCTCTTTTTCAAATCCTCGACAATGTTATACTCCATGGACTATGAGTTGTCAGATGAAGGTTTATTTGTATTAGGTACATTTGAGGAAGTACTAGCAATAGGTGACACAATCCAACTCTTTTTAGTGTTTAGATTTTGGGAGGAAGTTGGTTGTTGTTGCTATAGAGGTCCTTTACTCTTGGTATGATAATCACTTTGGATAGGTTATCCTTCCTCAATTACTTCTTCATCTTCAACCATATTAAAACTAGGGAACAAGTCCCAAAGAACATAGTTGATTCATCAAGATATTCCTTAATTTCTTCCTCTACCACCCCTTTTATTAGCTCATTAAGTTCTTCCTCTTGTATGGCCACCCCCTCCAGATTGAGATTCAAGTTTGCAAGTGGGGTTTCAATAGGTTTAGGAGAAACAAACCTTCTAAAGAAAGGTATGTATGGCCTCTGATTTGAATTACCTTCCCCAATATTTATTTTCATATCAATGATTTCATTAGATACAAATTTAATCATCCTTTGCATACTTTCTATATCTATGGCATATTTATCCTTACCCTCCACTGTTTTTTTAGGTTGTGGTCTGGGTAGGATAACATTCATTTGGGGCTAAACAATCTGTAGATTTTAACCTTGTACAATATTTATTGCAAACAAATTTTCAGTAAAAGAACAAAAAAGATTCAATGACAAATACAAACATTACACAAAGATTTTTCCCTTGGAAACCCAAAGAGAGAAAACCAACATATTCTATATTCATTCACTGTGATACATTGTTTACAATACAATATACATATAGGAGCCAGAGACATCCAAAACCCTAACCCAATGACCTGGATTAGTCAACAAACCTAATTCCTTAACCGGAAATAGAAAACCATCGGCAAAAACCATGTGCCGAAAAATCGCCCAACAATGGACATGAAAATCGAGGCAACACGAAAAACAAGGAAAAAATGAGACGTTTCTTGAGGCAATTTTTTTTTCTCGGGGGTGCTGCACCACCCAATGGGGGGCCTAGTGCCCTCCCCTCAAATCCCCCCGCACGCCCGATGCAATGTAGACACTACTACTCATGCAAATAATATAACACATACCCAACATAATCTCCCTTTTGTAAATATAGCTTGGCTTTCTTTGCAACCCATGATTTCAAATTCTAATTTTTTTCATTTCTTCAAAGTTCAACACTAAAGTATTCTTTCCTACTCGCTTCACGAATGTGGAAATTGGTGCCGGTAAATAATTTGTGTAAACTTCGATATGAAATACTTGGGTATGGGCTACATCAGGCTTAAACTTATTAATGATAGTTGTGAATATTTGGTTAAATTCCTTGACACTTTCTTTAGGACACATGACCAGTGAGAAAAGTTATGCCAATAAAGCTCCCATGGTATTCTCTTCCCCAAACTTGTCTAAAAATTCCTTTTGGCAATAACCCCAACTAGTGATTGACCCAATTGGTGAGTTGAAGTACCATGTGAAGGCCTTTTTCTCAAAAGTGTAAGGAAAGAGTCTACACACTATGTCCTCATGCTATACATTCATCATCCAAATGGCCAAGAAGAATGCTTTAATATGATCTTTTGGTGGATAAAATATATTAGGATCATATTTGGGAAACATGTCAATTTTTTACTGTTGTTATTAGTTCATTTCCAAATTACATGAGCATTCAATGCATTTCCAAAACAACAACATAAAGAGGATCACTAAAAGAAACACAATCACAAGGTATACAACATTTTATCCTTGGAAACCCTCATGAGGGGAGAAAACCCAGCAAAATATTCCTCAATAATAGATTGCCAATACAATGCCAAGACTAAGACCAAAACACCAAGAATAAACTAAGATTGAGCATGTGCCTCTCTTCTCCTTCCGCCTGCAACTGCAATTGCCTTCAAGATATGTGCACTGGATGAGTGAGTGAGTGTGAACAAGTGAGGCACCATCCTCACATATACATACTAGTTGAGGAGGCTCTAGGGTTATGTCTCTTCACTTAGTAGGGTCGACTTCTTCTAGAACTGGTTAAAACCACTTTATAAACACCAGGGGCCAACTTTACAAATACCACCATATAAATATGGTTTGACCAATCCACAAAAGGGGATTTGATCTTATACAAGACTCGACATGATCAATCCGCAAAAGGGGATTTGATCTATAAGATAATAACTCAAATATAATTAGAATATTATTCAAAGTTACAATATTTCAACACTCCCCCTTAACAAGAAGGTTATTCTACTGACATGACCCAATACAACATCATCAAGAGAAGGAGAGGGAAGCATCATCATCAACATATGGAACACTGACTGACACATCTATAAATCATCGAAAGTTTTTATCATCATCAATATCATCATCGTTCACAACATGGAGTTGGAGTAACATCATCATCATCATCAACAACATGAAGCTGAAACATCAACATCAATATCATGAAGCTAGAAAAACAACATCACCAACAACACGAAGCCGATACAACATCAACAACAACATGAGGCTGGTACAATATCATCGATATCACGAGGCTGGTACACTATCATAAAAAACACGAGGCTGAAACAACAAAATCATCAACATATGGCAACAGAATGAGGCAGGTGCAAAAACAACAACATTTGTAGTACTTTGACAGACCGTCCTTACTAGACCTTTGGGATCTGCCCATAAATCATAAGATTCCCTAGGATATAAAATCCTAACAAGATACCATGTGGTACTTTGAAAGACCATCCTTACCGGACCTTCGGGATCTACCCATGAATCATAAGATTCCCTAGGATATAATATCCTAATGGAGCTACCTCTACTGACCACAGTTTGTATATACATGCACATGCACTCTGATAGACCATTCTTACCGGACCTTCGGGATATTCCTAGGGATGATCAATCCCATAGGATATAAAATCCTAATGGAGCTACTCGCTGTTGGTTAGGATACCATAGTATCATCAACATCACTGCCCCTTTTGAGGGAGGTCCTTTTGGACAACACCAAGCTTGTCTTGAAAGTACTCAAACTTCACACGAGACAGAGGCTTGGTCAACACATATGCAACCTACTCATCTATGTCAACATATTGGAGCTTTACAACTCCCCTCTGTACCATATCACGAATGTAGTGATACTGCATCTCTATGTGCTTCGACTTATCATGAAACATTGGGTTCTCTGTCATATTTATACAACTATGGTTATCACATAGAATCACAGTGGCTTCCATATCTAGATTGCACAGACCCATCAACAACTTCCGAAGCCATATGGCTTCACAACTAGCGGAACATGTTGCAATGCACTCTGCTTCTGTCGTGCTGAGAGAAATACTGGATTGCTTCCTGCTTTTCCATGAAGTCATGACTGACCCCAAACTGAAACAACATCTTGAAGTGATCTTCCTATCTGAAGCACTTCCAGCCCAATCTGAATCAGTATAACCATAAAGTCTGAAGTCACGATCTCCAGTATAATAGAGACCATAATCCAACATACCCTTAATGTATCTCATCACATGCTTTGCAACTACAAGGTGAACATGTCTGGGATCCACTAGATACTGACTAAAGGTGTTCACATCAAAGAATATATTTGGCCTGGTATTCATCAGATACATCTACGATCCAATAATCTGTCTGTATATATTAACATCAACCAACTCCGACGAAGTATCAACCATGAGCTTCAAATTCGTTGCCATGGGTGTGTTCATGGATTTACATTCCAACATGTCAAATCTCTTCAATATTTCAACTGCATACTTCCCTTGGTTAAGGAAGATCTTCTATGGGCTCTGCCAAACCTCAAGACCTAAGAAATAATGCATTGAACCTACGTATTTCATCTCGAACTCTGCAACGAGCTTCTTCTTACAATCTGTGATGAGATTTTCTTCTCCAATTAGGAATAAATCATCCACACATAATAGGCTCATCATTCATAACCTTGAAGCAAAGGTTATGATCAAATTTACTCTTGGTAAAGCCCAAGCTCACCAGGAAACTAGCAATTATGCCATACCAAGCTCTAGGATCTTGCTTCAACCCGTACACAGATTTCTTCAACCCGCATACACGAGTCTTTGTATCTTCAACTTCAAACCCTTGTGGTTGTTCTATATACACTTCTTCTTCAATAACACCATTTAAGAAATTTGTTTTCACATCCATATGTTGTAACTTCCACTTCATTTTTGTTGCAAGAGCTATGATGGTTTTAATAGAAGTGTATCTGGCTATAGGAGAAAATGTTTCTTCATAGTCAATACCTTCCTTTTGAGAAAAACCATGAGCCACAAATATTACCTTATGTTTTTCAATACTTCCGTCTGTTGCATGTTTTATTTTGTATATCCACTTGGAAGATACCACATCTTTATTCTTTGGTCTAGGAAATACTTCCCATACATCATTCTTTATAATGGACTGGTATTATTTTGTCATGGAATCCATCCATTCTTTCTTATGAATGACTTCTTCAAAGAAAGTAGGTTTGTTTTATATGAGATCACACATTAAGGCCATATAGCTAGAGAATGGCTTAGGTTTCTTTCTTTGTCTCATGGTTCCTTCTGGGGCACCATACTTCTTTGCATCTTGAATAGGTTATGTTTCCCAAGCTGGCTTTCTCTTGTGAGAGACCGTCATATGGGGAGGTTCTTGAGATTCTATCATATCATGATCTTCTGGAGTATCATCATCAGGGGTAATTGTAACTTCCTTCACGGGTTCTATAACTCTGGGAGCTATAGGTTCTTCTTCATATACTTCTTCAAGCTGGCATTTCCTTGATATTTTGAGTGTTGCGTCTTCATCAAAGGTTACATCTCTCTTGATCTCAATATGATGGTAACCTGGTATGTAAATTTTGAAGGCCTTAGAGACCTCACAATATCCAACAAATATTTCATTCTTTCATGAAGGATCCAACTTAGTTCTCTTTTCTTTTGGAATGTGTACAAATAATGGACAACCAAATATTTTGATATGGCTTACTTTTGGCTTCTTTTTGGTGAACATTTCTTTGGGAGTTTTGAATCCAAGTGCACTATGGGATAATCTATTTTGGACAACATTGTTGTTCTTGCTTCTTCAAACCATAAGTGCAATGGAAGATCTTGATCATGAATCATAGTCTTTATTGCTTCCATAATCGTTATATTCTTTCTTTCTGCTACACCATTTTGTTAAGGCTTATAGGGAGTGGTGAGATCCCTATTAATCCCGACATCTCTGCAAAATCTTTCAAATTCATTTTAAGTGTACTCTCCTCCATTGTATGACCTGAGTATCTTGATTTTCCTTTCGGAGAGGTTTTCTACCAATGCTTTGATTTCCTTGAGCTTTCCAAATACTTCATATTTTGATTTCAAGAAATAAACCCAATTCTTATCAGAGTAATTATCAATAACATATACATAGTATACACACCCTCTTAGAGAGGTTGATGGAATTGGGTCACATACATCTGAGTGGACAAGCTCCAAGATTCCTTCTACTTTACTGTCGCTCTTTGGAAAAGGATTATTTATGTTTTTTCCTTGTGCACATCCCTTGCATACACCTTCATGATCAACCTTTAATTCTGGTAAACCTATAACTACCTTTCTTACATATGGTAAGGCTTTTTAGTTGATGTGAGCTAGTCTTCTATGCCAAATTCCATAAGGACTTTCAATAGAGTGAGTTAAGGCTACATCTGAGTGATCTTTTAACTTGTACAACCCACCTTCTTCTGTTCCAATAACAACTACATCTTCTATAGTTTTTCCTTCAGGCCACATAAGAACTTCACCATCTATGAATGAAACCCTGAAACATTTCTTATCTAGATCTGATATAGAAAGTAAGTTCTTTGTCAAGCCTGGTACATAAATTACATCTTTCATTCTCATCGGAGTTCCTGAATCGAGTTTGTAGGTGGATTCTCCCATTCCTTTGATAGGGTACTGATAATCATCTCCAAGTGAAACTTTTTGGGGGAAGTCCTTTTCTATAAGGCTAGAGAGAATGTCTTTCTGACCTGTCATGTGTTTATAGGAACCACTATTTATGAGCCAAGTATCCTCTCCAGGCGTCACAGATCCTGAGAGGGATGAAAACAAAACATAATCTTCAATCTCTTATTTAGTTAACTTCTTGGGTGGCTCATCATCTTCAGCTACATGGAATGATGTCTTTTGTTATTTTCCTTCTTGTATTCTTCCCTTTTGGAAGAACAATTCTTAGCAATGTGTCCCATCTTATCACAATGATAACATTGATAAGAGGAGAAATATTTTCCCTTTCTTTGACCCTTATGATATTTTTGGAATCTCTTTGGAGGGTGATAATATTTATGAAAGTGGGTCTCCTTTTGAAAATGAGACTTTTTCTTTCCTCCTTTAGCATGCTAAACTAGGGCTTGATCTTCATCTCTTAATAGGACGACTTCTCGGTTGGCCACTCTTGCTTCTTCTTGAACACATTCTCCCCATAAACTGTCAAATTGGAGTTTTTCTTTTCTTGCACAAATAGTTTGGATGAAGGCATCCCAAGATATTGTGAGACCATTAAGAGTTGTCATTATGAGTTTTCATTATGAGTTCATCTTCATCTAAGTTGTCTCCAACTTCCTCTAATTGTTCCTTGAATTGAGAAACCCTAGAAAAATAGTCTTGAACTGTTTCTCCTTTCTGCATCTTTGTATTCTTGAGTTGGGTTCTCAAGTTCATCTTTCGGTTGATGTTATTTCCTTCATACATTCTAGTTAGGGAATCAAACATGTCTTTTGGAATATTCTTATAAGAAACTTGAGGGATCAAGTGGTATTTAATGGAATCTGCAATTATTCTTTTGGCCTTAATCATATCCTTCTTGTACTTCTCTTTGGCTACATTTTCTTCGGGTTCCAGTACATTTTCTTTTATGAATTTTGCAAGGTCATTCTCTTCAAGAACAGGTCCAATTCTGTACTTCCAGACACAAAATTTTTCCACACCTTCTAACTTGTCAACAAGCTTGGTGCTTGTAGAGATCTTGACCTGGAGCTAAGAAAATGACCAGAAAATGAAAATGCTCAAAAATTGAAACTGAGCTTACCAGGAGATACGTTGGGCTGAGGTGAGTTTGTTGGAGCTGACTGTTTTAGAAAAATATAAGTTTTACCCCTTGAAACTTGACTTGCGCAATTCTGGATTGGTACTTCTGGTACTGGTTCTGGTTATCTAGTACCAGTCAAAAATAGGGTTTGACTTTCCGGAGAAACTGGCCACTGGAAAAGTTCGCTCAAGCTGCCAAAATATGCGTTAGGGTAGGGTACACTTCCCAATATAGTTTTTGGTAAAAAAAATTCCTCTTTAGTACAAAGCCCTAATTTTCTTGTACGACAACAATGACGTCTAGATACCTGGTGAAATATGCTCTATTCAGTCAAGCTCTAATACCATGTTAAGTTTTTATTGTTTTTATTNCTTCCAGACACAAAATTTTTCCACACCTTCTAACTTGTCAACAAGCTTGGTGCTTGTAGAGATCTTGACCTGGAGCTAAGAAAATGACCAGAAAATGAAAATGCTCAAAAATTGAAACTGAGCTTACCAGGAGATACGTTGGGTTGAGGTGAGTTTGTTGGAGCTGACTGTTTCAGAAAAATATAAGTTTTACCCCTTGAAACTTGACTTGCGCAATTCTGGATTGGTACTTCTGGTACTGGTTCTGGTTATCTAGTACCAGTCAAAAATAGGGTTTGACTTTCCGGAGAAACTGGCCACTGGAAAAGTTCGCTCAAGCTGCCAAAATATGCGTTAGGGTAGGGTACACTTCCCAATATAGTTTTTGGTAAAAAAATTCCTCTTTAGTACAAAGCCCTAATTTTCTTGTACGACAACAATGACGTCTAGATACCTGGTGAAATATGCTCTATTCAGTCAAGCTCTAATACCATGTTAAGTTTTTATTGTTTTTATTAGTTCATTTCCAAATTATATGAGCATTCAATGCATTTCCAAAACAACACCATAAATAGGATCACTAAAATAAACACAATCACAAGGTACACGACATTTTATCTTGGGAAACCCTCATGGGGGAGAAAACCCAACAAAAAATTCCTCAATAATAGATTGCCAATACAATGCCAAGACTAAGACAAAAACACTAAGAATAAACTAAGACTGAGCATGCGCCTCTCTTCTCCTTCCTCCTGGAACTACAACTGCCTTCAAGATAAGCACACTAGATGAGTGAGAGTGAGTGTGAACAAGTGAGGCACCATCCTCACATATAAATACTAGTTGAGGAGGCGCTAGGGTTATGCCTCTTCACTTAGTAGGGACAAATTCTTCTACAAGTGGTTAAAACCACTTTATAAACACTAGGGGACAAATTTACAAATACCACCATATAAATATGGTTTGACCAATCCAAAAAAGGGGATTTTATCTTATACAAGACTCGATGTGATCAATTTGCAAAAGGGGACTTGATCTATAAGATAATAACTCAAATATAATTAGAATATTCTTCGAAGTTACAATATTTCAACACAACAAACATTCCATGTGTTTTGGAAGATTATGCATTTTCCCAGTTAATACCAAAGCATATTGAGTCAACCAGGGTTGATTGGGTTTTTGGTTATTTGCCCAATTATTTTCCATATTTGAGATGTTTGAATTTATTTTTGAGTTTTCTGAACTAGATTTTGATTATGATTAACTTTCATATTTTTCAGATTCTTGTGGTGATGTTGCAGGAATAGGAGTTGGAGGAATTGGATTAAGGGATTGTGAAATTTCATACAATGCTAATTCAACCAAGTATTCTACAGTGTGAAGTAAGGTCCGACCAATAGTTTGAGTCACTGTTTGGGTGGTATTTCTTCTCTAAGGAAGTAAAGGGGCCACATGGAGAGCACCAATTTGTTTGGTGTATACTCAGGAAATACGTCTAAAATCATTTACTTCTTTGTTAGATATGGAATAAGGTATGTTACTCTTAGTATCTATTCTAAGTTTTTCCAAATATTGAGATGTAGTATTTTCAAACAAAGTATCCGTTGGAATACTAAGAGGGGGGTGAATCAATATTATGCAATATTTTACCACTTTTAATCAGAACATGTAATCATTAACTTTATCAACAATATATCATCAATATATCATGACCAATATCAATCAATAGAGCATAACAAATAACCACAGATACACAGTACACCATAATTCATGTGGAAACCCAAATGGGAGAAAACCATGAATGCTTTCTTATATGTCAAAGATTACATTCATACAAAGCACCAACTTCCAAATTCTCCAGCACCAACTGGAAGGAGGAACCAACCTGAAGGAAGCTACAAATCCCTGAATTCTCCAACTACAACTGGAAGGAGGCTATGACCCCCTGATTTATAGGCACCAACCATAAGGAATCTCCAACTCCCTAAGTTCTCTGGCACCAACCAAAAGGAGGCCACAACCCCATCTCATTGCCCCATCCTGCTGCCCTGAAATATAAGTGAAGACTCAAATTATCACTACCATTGATCAACCTATAACTGACACTGGCACTGGCACTGTCACTGATACATCAACCCGTCATTGTCACTGTCACATCAATCTATAACTGATGATCAACCAATCATCCAACCTTTCACTGTCACTGTCACATCAACCTATAACTGATCATCAACCAATCATCCAACTGTCACTGTCCCTGTCCCTGTCTCTATCACTAATATACCATCATCAACCCACTATAACTAGATCCACTTACATGGATACCAAAAACATCATCATGCCATTTACATCAAACATGTACCAAAAACTTGTACCATACCATGTACCTCAACCATATACCATATCACTCATGATATGTCTCAATCATTCCATACACAATATACCAAAGATATAATCCAATGTATCCAAGATATGCCTCAAGCATATACAATAAACCATATACCAAGTATTCAAAATGTTCCAATGTCTCAACAATATGCGTTAATTATGCACCATGACAACCAAGGTCATATATGAAGAATATGCCTCAAATATATGCCAATATCCAATATCACAAAGATGTGCCTCTAACAATGAACCATAACAACCATACACAATGTACCAAGGATATGTCTCAAGCATGTATCAATATCACCAAGACATGAAAGTCATCCATATGAAACCATATACCAAAATGGGCCTCCAAGACATGCCTTAAGTATGTTCCATACCATCCATGATACAAACCTCAAACAAACACATAAGAGACATACCTTTACTCATGAAGAGGAAATGATACATACCATCTCAGACTCTTAACCACCCTGTTGTGTAATCACACCTTGTTGCAACCTGAACCAAGCATCCTTCTTCAAATATGGCTTATCCTTGTTGGACATATTCTAATTATCATGTGGGGCCTCACGTGACAGGCACTAAACAACCCATGTGGGTGCCTCGTAGGACACCAATAGCCTGACCCGTGGGGGTCAGCTAAACTAGGGTTTCTTGAAACCCTTCCTTCTATGCAACTCTGAGACTTTTGTACTCCTTTCTTTCTTAGATCCACTTCCTCAAATAATCTATTGAAAGATTCATCAAAATATCACTTGAAAGATAGATAAACATTGAACTTGTGTGTGTTAAGATGAGAGGCTTCTTGATGTGTATTTATACTTTTCCAAATGACTTCTTTCCTTCACTTTAGGGCCGACCTGTACTTTCTTGTTATATCCATTTTACCCTTTAATTAATGACTTGTAACTTCTTGTGGCAACCGTTTAGGGGATTATTAACCATTCTTTGGGGTTTCCAACTTCACGAGGGCATAACTCCTCAACCGTAAGGAACCATGTGGTGTATCAAATACAGTTGGAAATGACATGACGATGAGTATCAATCTAGGAGGGTTTTGTAAACACTTGAAGTATTCTTCAACCAAAGTTTCCTCAGTCAACTTTGGGCCCATGACCTATGTCTCTGGGTTTCTTGTAGAATTCTTTAAAGCATATTCCCATGAGGGCCATGCTTAAAGCTACGCCATAAGGGGACCACTTTTGAGACTTCTTCAATTATATCCAATACTTCTAGAGCTTCTAGAGGCTTCTATACTTCCTCTAAAGTTGACATCAATGACAATAAATTTTCCAACAATCTCCCCCTTTGGCATTGATGAAAACACTCATGCTCCCCCTGCAACCAATCCTCCCCCTATCTGCATGCTTATGTTCTTTCTCCCCCTTTGACAACAATGGAAAACGTTATTCCCCCTGACAATCTGCTTCTGAACTTCCTCTCTGCCAATGCTTTTGTCCATTGGTGCTTTCTCATGAAGTAAAATAGTGACATATAGAAAAGCATTCATATTAATATTCCTTTATTGTCTCTACACAAATGATTTCTCTTCCATTATATTTTGAAATAAAAACGCGTAGATCACTATGGAGCATACAAATGATTTCTCTTCCATTATATTTTGAAATAAAAACGCGTAGATCACTATGGAGCATAAACTATTCAAAGTTTTTGTTAAGAACCAAACATAAATTATAGCATAGATAAACCTTAGGAAAAGTAATCAACTCCTTGAAAAGAGATAATTTCAGATAATAAGCCCTTCTAGGGGAACCTCCTTTAATTCCCACTTAAATGTTCAAGTACAAGATGATTCGAAATGAAACGCCTCCTTGGTATATATAGGAGACTAGGAGGTGGCAATTACAACTAATGGCCTAAAGTCGACATAAATAAAATAACATTACTATTATAATATGCCCCAATTAAGGTAATGAGACAATATTAGGCTTAACATGCCCTCCCCCTGAGACAAGTAAGTAAGGTTGTCTGCAACGCTTGAGTAACTCGATGCTTCAGAGCAAAAGCACCTATCTTCCCAAGTGGAATCTTCACCGTAGTTTCCATTTAATGAGATAATCTAAAATAGATCTAACTCGCTATAAATTCTCGGCTGGCTATGGCTCAAACTGTCTGTCATTATGATTTTTCCTTCCTCATCAAGTTCGAGAACAGGTTTGAATCGGGATCTTTTCGCCTATAACCCTCTTTTTAAGCATGAAACATGGAAACTCAAGGTACTCTGAAGATGCAGTAACCCAATTTGCATGCCATAGTACTCAAATCTTAAAAGACCTTTATAAGGGCCATAATAATTCTACATGAGCACTTATTATCCTTCTTGGCTTGGGTTTGAGGGACATCTATTGTATGGTTGTAGTCTTAAAACACCCAACTTCTACTTCAAAACTTCTTTTCACTACGCGTATGACGTTGATCCGCTTGTTGTTTCATGCATTATGTGCCATGGTCAAAGCTGTCTTTTAAGATTTGAAGAACTTGTTGTTGATTCTCATGTGATCTTCCACCGCTTGAAACTTGATTTTTCTTTTAGGAAGAAGTGATGGAAGGAGGGTGGTATCCATAAGTGCCATAAATGGTGTCATTTTTGTCAAAGTAAAGATGAAAGCAGCGTTATATCACCATTCTCGCCAAGGGTAACTATTTGAACCATTGTGTTTGTTTATCGAGACAAAGCAACTAAGGTAGCCTCTGTGACATTTGTTCACTATCTAGTTTGTCCATCGACAGGATGATAGGATGAGCTATGAGCCACTGAGTACCCAAACAAGAAAAATAATTCTATCCAAAATGCCCGCTGAATATGGGATCTCGTCACTTACAATAATCTTTTGGGTCGCCATGTACTTTTTGAACTGCCTCCATGAATGTGGTGGCGATCAGATTCAGCTTTGAAGGATGAGAGAGTGCACAAAAGTAAAAGGTGACTGGTCACTCTATCAACAATCACCATGATTACACTCTTTCCTTCACAATTTTGTAACCCCTGCAGGATGAAATCCATGGAAACCTCCTCCCAGTCGACTTGGGATGGATAATGGTTGTGTGCCCTGGGTCTTAATTGTTTCCACCTTATTTTTGTTGGCAAACCAAACATTCGCCACAAACCTTTGAACATCGGGCTTTAAGGCCATCCCAAAAAATCCTTCACTCTATGGTAGGTTTTCAAAATCCCAAGTGCCCTCCCTCCTGCATCGGAGAGGTGTGCAATTCCATTAGTACCTTTTAGTTTGAGTTGGGAGTTCTTATATAAATATAAACCATCTTTGTACCATAGTGAATCATTTTCCCATGTAAATGTATCTCATCCACTGGAATCCCTGCTGCATCCCTTTGAATGAGAGTCCACACGTTGGCTATTTTCCATTCATCCTTTTGCTTCTATTATCCAATCGTGTTCGATGATCGAGATAGCATAGAGAAAGTTGGCCTTCAACATCTTCATCCTTTCTTTGAGAGTGCATCCGCCACAACATTTTGCTTCCCCTTTTATAGAGGATTTCAAAATCATAACCCATCTTGTTACCCATTTTGTTGTTCTTCCTCAAGATAGTGGCTTTGTTCCAAGAAGTATTTAAGACTATCATGATTTGTTTTGTCCTTGAAGTGCCTACCTATTGTGGTATGACACCATTTCTTCAATGTATGTAGTATTTCCATCATTTCCTTTCATAAATGGGTTTGTGTAAGTCCTTTCCCTTGAGTGGTCGAATTTCTAAAACCCGTGGGCCTTCTTGTAAATAGGACAACACCAATTCCATTTCTAGGGCATCAAGCATTCCACAATAAAGGTTTTTGTGAAGTCCTGAGTGGTCAACACAAGAGCTTTACACATCACCCTTTAAGTTGTTCAAAATCTTTAGTTGCCTCCGAGTCCATGAAAATGAATCTTTCTTAGTTAGTGCCAAGTAGTGTGCCGCTTATTCTTCCATAGTTCTCAAATAAACTTTATGTCAGAACCCGGCCAAACCCAAAAATCCCTCTAAGATTTTTTAATGTTTTTGGGAATTCGCCATTCCATCATGGCCTTAATCTTGTTAGGGGTCTACCTTGACACCTTCTTCATGAGATACAATATGACCCAAATACTCTACCTCCTTAATTCAAAGAAACAATTGGATGGTTTGGTATATAGTTGTTGTCTGCTAGTAGTTGTAGCACCTTGTCAACATGTCGCGACATGATCCCTCCCAAGACTTTCTATAGATTAATATATCATCATACCAACAAAAATTTTCAAAGGAAGGGCTTGAAAATGGAATTCATCAACCCCAGAATGGAAGGTGCATTTGTAAGCACAAAAGGCATGACCAAAAATCGGCAATGGCCTTCATGAGTCTTCAAATGTTGTTTTGGGATATCTTCCTCCTTCATTCTGATCTAATGATACCTAATGAAGATCCAATTTTGTGAAATAGGATTGTTCCATGTAGTTCATCTAACAATTCATCAATGACGGAATGGGAAACTTATCTTTAATAGTGATCTTGTTAAGCTCTCTATAACTGACACATACCATGAGTTATCTTTCTTGAATACCATTACCACTGGTACAGAGTAAGAACTTTGGCTAGGTCTAATAATGCCAGCCTCTAACATTTCTTCAACCATGCGCTCAAGTTCACTCTTCTGGGCGTAAGGTATCTGTATGGCCTGATGTTAGGAGGAACACTCTTAGGAATTAGGTGAATTTCATGATCATGATTTCGAGTGGGTGGAAGACCTTTGGGAATATGATCAAATACTTTGGAATGATTATAAATGATCCTTTGGAGATCTTGAGGAATAGATGGATTAGATATTTGAACATCTAGTGAGCATAGTTGTGCAATAACGCCTTGATGCCCCTTTTTCAATAATTTAAAGTTCCTATGAATACATCAATCAAGTGCTCATCTAGAATATCGGTTACCTTTATATTCAATCTTTGGAAGTTCTCAATGTGCTCGGTAACTGAACCATTTTTCTTGAGATTTATCAATTGGCTAAAGAAGGTATTTCTCCTTGTATCCTCATAGTGTGCTATCATTTCTTCTGTGAAAATCGTCCAAGTGACAAGTGATTTGCGAGAACAAAGCCATAGATACCATACAAATTGATTAGGTTCTAAATATAAAGAAGGAATTCGTACCTTTTGTGTATGTGGCACATTATGGAGATCAAAGAATTGCTCCATCTGATGTATCCATGTGATTGGGTCCTTGCCATCAAACTTCCTCATATCAATCTTAGGAACGTGGTTGGTCTTCAAACCAAAGATGGAGTTTCTCTATTCTTGATTCACCTTCCCTGTGTCCTCATCATGAATTTCATGGGATGCATTTTCAATTTTAGGTGTCTTCTCTGTTACGAAATTTTTCAATACTTCCATGATCTCCCCTTTTAAACTATCCATCTTAGTATCCAACTTAGCTTCCATTGAATCCATCATCTCTTGTAGTTCATATTTTGTTACTATCTTCTTTTGTAAGTCATTTATGTCCCTACGCATTTATTCACCTTCATCAAGAGTCCAAGTAGGATTTTATGGAGGCTTAGTTGGTGTAGAAGTTCCCTTTTTGGGTGGCATGTTGGCCAAGTATCACTTTTGAACCTTGATTTTGAGGTGGTTCTGCTAGACCATATTTCTTCTGTTGTATCTCCCAAGTTTCGGCCCTTCTAGGTATGAAACTTTCTTTTATGTATTTCTCTGATATTTCTTCTCTACAATGCCACAGGTCTGATCAAAATTGGATGTGCCAAGTGGAATTTACGGTAACTTCCCCACAACTTGCCGATTTTTGGCCTTTCTAGGAGATCTCACTTGTATAGCGTGCCCCGCCCAAAATAATTGATATAAAATTCTGAAACTCACATAAAAAATACTACAGACTGTCCCTGATCCAATGAAACTAGTCCCACTCAATTTGGATGCTCTAGGAAGAAGTTATGATTGTTTTACCCGGAACACCTTCTTGAGACTAGTCAATAGGACTAGTCAGATACCCTATGTTACACAAGGTGTATCTACAAATTTAAGATGACCCAGAAGCTGAATGGTTTACCACAAATACCTTTCTAATTTTTGTAAATATCCTATGGAGTTCAGGGTCTGAAACATTACATAAATTGTTTTATAGCGAAAATTTCGCAATGACTCAGTTAAGGATGATTCCAGAACCCTATCTTGTACAGATTTTATCTCTGAAATTATAATCCCTCAGGAGCTAAATTTTGAACCCAACGTACCTTGATCCGTCTACTAAATATCCTCCAAGTCGTTCCTTCTGAAACATTGCAGAAACAAAGTTATAGCGAAAATTCCAAGGTGTCTCAGATGTAGCAGCGAAACCCCAAGACCTTGAACTCTGATACCATATGTTAAGAACCAAACATCAATATAGCATAGAAAAACCTCAAGAAAAGTACTCAACGCCTTGAAAAAGAGATAATTTTAGATAATAAGCCTCTTCGAGGGGGAAACCTCCTTTTACCCCACTTAAATGTTCAAGACAAGATGATTCAAAATGAAAATGTCTCCTTGGTATATATATGAGACCAGGAGGTATAATTACAACTAGTGGCCTAAAGATGACATAAATAAAATAACATTACTAATATAATATGACCCAATTAAGGGGTAATGAGCCAATATTACGACTTAACAGTTTCTGTCGAAGATACTCAATGTCTCTCTTAGGAGAGCTTTAGTGAATATGTCTGCAATCTGTTCCTTTGTCCCAATATACTCGAACTTGATATTATTTCCTGTAACCTGTTCCCGTGGAAAGTGAAACTTGATTGAAATATGTTTTGTCTTGGAATGCATCACTGGATTCTTGGAGATATTGATAAAACTGGTGTTGTCACAGAATATTGCAATGGGATCATCATACCTTACTTGTATATCTTGCGGGGTTTTCTTCAACCAAATAAATTGAGTACATCATGTTGTTGTTGCAATGTATTATGCTTATGTTGTAGATAATGATATTACAGACTGCTTTTTACTTAACTAGGATACTAGAAAATCACCCAATTAGAAGACTTCTCCGCTAGTACTTTTTCGATCATCAATGCTTCCTGCCCAATCTACATCTATGTAGGTGACCATAGTCAACTCATTTCCTTTTGGATATCATAATCCAAACTATGTTGTTTCTTTAATATATTTGAAGATCCTCTTTACTGCTAGAACATGAGTTTCCTTCGATGCTACTTGAAATCTTGCAACTTGTCCAACTGCTTGCATTACATCTGGTATTGAATCTATCAAATAGAGTAGGATGCCAATCATCGATCTATAGAGTCTCTGATCTTCTTCATTAGATCCATTGTCTTTTCTCAACTTGAAATAGGTCACCATCATAGTACTTATTGGTTTTCAATCTTCCATTCCAAACTTCTTCAACATTTCTTTGATGTAATTGGTTTGGGAAATGAAAATGCCTTCATCCTATTGAGATATCTGAAGTCCCAAAAATAATGTCAATTCACCAAGTAGTGACATTTCAAACTCATTTTCCATGTCTTGGGAAAAAATCTTACTCATCTTGTCATCATCAATTCCAAAGAAAATGTCATCCACATATACTTCAATGATAAGTATGTTGTTTCTATCAAACTTTGCATAGAGATTACTATCTGCATTACCCTTTCTGAATCCTTGTTCCCGCAAATACTTGTCCAATATTGAATACCAAGATCTAAGGGCTTGTTTGAGTCCATACAGAGCTTTATTCAATATGAAAACATAATCGTCCCTTCATGACAGTAGGAATCCTTCTGACTATTCAATGTAGACTTCTTCTAGTCCACCATTGAAAAATGTTGATTTTACATCCATCTGATATACTTTGATTCTCTTGGAATATGCATAGGTAAAGATCAGTCTGATTGCTTCCATTATGGAAACAAGAGAAAATGCTTATTCAAAATATACTCTTTCAACTTGTGCATATCCTTTGCATACTAATCTTTCCTTTTTCTTGGTTACCTATCCATTTTAGTTTAGTTTTCTCCTGAACACCCATTTTGTACCAATCACATTTTTTTTCTTCGGTCCTGGAATCAGTTCCCAGGTTTCATTCTTCTCTATTTGATGTAGTTCTTCTTACATGGCCTTGACCCAATGTTCATCATTACTGGCTTCCTCAAATCTACTAGGTTCAATTGTTGATATTAGTGCAAGGTGTCTCTACTCTAGTGTACACAACCTTTTACTTCCTCTGGTTTCTATTCCTGCATTTTTGTCTCCAATAATCTGTTCCGGTGGATGATTCTTCTGAACTCGATGGTTATGTGTCCTGGAGGGCATCAAAAAGTCATGCCGGTAATTTTCTTCCTATTCTTCTTTTGGCCGTTGTTCTTCTTGTTGTTGTTATTGTTCTTCTTCTTCTACCTCTTCTTCTTTTAGTTCTTCTTCACTTTCTTATTCATTTGGATCTTTCCTTTCTTCTTTGATCTTTGGTACATCTGCTTCATCAATTTTTATGTCTATACTTTCCACTATCTTGTTGAGTCTCAGATTGCAACATTTGTATGATTTTCTTTTGCTTGATTAACCAACCAATATGCCTTTATCAATTCGAGAATACAAATTTTCAACTCTGTCATATTTTGTTTTTATGTAGCACTTGCTTCCAAATACTCTAAAATGTTTGACATTGTCTAGTATTACCTTCCATAAATCATATGGTGTTTTGTCATTGTTACTTCTGAGCATTCCTCTGTTCAAGATATGAACAAATGTGTGTACTTCTTATACCCAAAATATATTGCTCAACTTCGAATCCTTCAACATGGTTTTGGTCATCTCTATTACAGTTCTGATCTTCCTTTCAACAACTCCATTTTTCTGAGGTGTCCTAGCTATTGAGAACTACCTTTTTATTCCATGCTCTTCAGAAAAATCCATGAATTCTTTTGATATGAATTCACCTCCATTGTATGATGTTAAGCACTTAATTCTTGAATCCATTTCATTTTCAACCATCTCCTTGAATATTTTGAAATTTATGAATGCCTCTGATTTCTTCTTGAGAAAAGATACTACAATCATTCTTGTATAGTGATCAATAAGTAGCATGAAGTATTGTTCACCATTTAGTGCTTTTGTTCTCATTGGCCCACATATATCAGTGTGCACAATTTCCAAAGGCTTTTTTGTACAATATTCCTTTGATCTGAATTTTGTTCTTGTTTATTTTCCATGTAGGCAATTCTTGCACATAGTACTGGCCGGTTTTGAAATTTTAAGCATTTCTCTTACTGCTTCCTTTATGCTAATATTGACCAGATTGTCAAAGTTCATGTGTCCCATTCTTCTGTTCCAAATTCAAATTTCATTTCCCTTCCCAAGCAACATATTTCTTTTCTAATCTCATTTAATATGTATATGTTGTTTGGATTTCTTACTGATGTAGCCATCAATTTTCTTGAACCTTCTTTCCTTATCTCACACTTCTCAGAGTTAAATATAAGTTTATGTCCCTGATCACACATTTGAATCACACTTAGCATATTATGATTCATGTTTTCAACAAGTAGGAAATTTTATTCCTTGGCATCCTTACTTCCAAGCTTGAATGTGCCTTTCCCTATAATTCTGGGTGAGTTGTCATTGCCAAATGAAACTGATCCATCTCTTTATTTCTTCATAGTTATAAATCTGTTCTTGTCACCTATAATATGTTTTGAACAACCACTATCAACGTACCAATCACTTGTTCTTCTTTGTGCCTGTAGTACAAGGGAACATTCTTCAACATTTACTTTATCCCATTTCTTTATCCAAATTCTTGATGGTCCTTTTTTATGATTGTTGAATTCCTGCTTTGGTTCCTTTGGAGGAACTTTAAATATGCAATCTTTGGCCATGCGCCCAAAATTGTTGCATTTATAACATTCTACTTCACTGTTTAATGAGACAAGATTGTTATTGTTTCTGTTGTATGCTTCACGAGGTTTTCTGAGATGATTACTTCTAGTGTGACCTTCATAGTTTCTTCTGTTCTTAGCATAATCTTTGAAGTTTATATCTTTGTGCCCAAAATTGTTACAAGAATAACATTAGCCAAGCAATATAGTTTGATACCCGAGAGATCTTCTGAATGGTGTTGTTCCTATGTAGTTTTCTTCTTGTTTTATTTCCATGGCTGACTGTTGATTATGAAATCTGGGTCTTCTAGATGGTGCCATCCTTCTATAATATTCTTCTCAATCATTATCATGAGAGGGATTTCATTCTTCCTTCTTGGTGAATCCTCTGGTGACTTATGCATAATTCCTTTGTTCTACTTCCTCTTCTGTAGTCATAGAGCTTGAACCCTTCTATGTATGTGTTTGGTTGTATCCCAATCCATAACTGTCATGATACAACCTTTGAGCACTGATGATTTCATCTAGTATTTTGGTGATGTTCTGTTGCATTTCTCTTTTCTGAATTTCCTTCCTTAGTGAGACTATTTCAAGTTATAATCTCTCTTTCTCCTTTTATTTTTATTCTAACCTGCTTCTGAGTGTCTCTTCGATCCTTCTGGATTCTTCAACTTGGACTTCCAGGTTCATAATCATCTGTTGATCCTTTTTAGAAGTAGGATTTTGAGAATCCTCCTTTAGCATAAGTAATTATCCCTTGAGTGTTTTTTTTTTCTTCCTCTCTCTTTTTAGTTCTTCTAAAGCACTGAATAGTTATTCTTTGAGATCAACTTCACCTTCTTATTCATAGCCCTCTTCATCATTTTCATAAGCTATAAATAGTACATTTTCTGAGTGAATTTCTCTATCATCATCCTCATCGGATGATGAACTGTCGTCCTTTGAGTAGAGACTTTTCTTGAAGAATTAGTTCTTGTTTATTCTATTGTCTTCCTTTTGATATTTCTTTTCTTTCTTAGGAATTTTTTCTTCATCATTATCTCTGTTCATATAATATGGACTTTTATTAGAAAAATGACCAAATACCACAATTAAAACATTTAAAAGGAATCTTATCTTTGTACTTGCCAGTTCCTTTCTTTAACTTCCTTACGAAGTTGTGCATATCTTCATCTTCATCATAATCATTGCTGCAACTACAATCTAACTTTGGATTTTTCTTATTCTTCTTGGTCTTATTAGATGCCTTGAATGCCACTTCCTTCTTGGGTGGATTATCCTGCTTTGTCCTGATTTCATAGGCTATGAGTATCCCATGTAGCTTGTCCATCCTTAATGTGGCAAGATATGCTCTTTCTTCTAGGGATGCTATTTTATGATCAAATCTCATTGGGAGAGACCTTAGTACCTTTTGGACAACCAATGATTCTTTAATTTCTTCTCCCAATCCTTTATGGCATTTACCATTTCATCAAATCGTAGAAAGTAAGTTTTTATTTCATCATCTTAACTAATACATACCATCTCAGACTCTGTAACCACCCTGTTGTGTCATCATACCTTGCTAAAACTTGAACCAAGTATCCTTCTTCAAATATGGCTTAGCCTCGCTGGACATATGCCAATTATCACATGGGGCCTTGCACGATAGGTACTAAACAACCCACAGGGGGTTCCTCACAGGACACCAATAGCTAGAACCATGAGAGTCAACTAAACTAGGGTTTCCTAAAACCCTTCCTTCTCTACAACTCCGAGGCTTTCACACTCCTTATTTTCTTAGATATGTTTCCTCAGATACGCTACAAAAATATTCACCAAAAGATAACTTGAAAGATAGATAAGCATTGAACTTGTGTGTGTTAAGATGAGAGGCTTCTTGAGGTGTATTTATACTTTTCCAAGTGACTTCTTTCCTTCACTTTAGGTTCAACCTATACTTTCTTGTTATAACCGTTTTCCCCTTTAATTAATGACTTGTAACTTCTTGTTGCAACATTTTATGGGATTCTTAACCATTCTTTGGTGCTTGCAACTTCATGAGGGAATAAATCCTCAACCACGAGGAACCATGTGGCATACCACCTATCGTTGGAAAATACATGGCAAGGACTATCCATTTATGAGGGTTTTGTATACACTTGAAGTATCCTTCAACCTCATTTTCCTCAGTGAAATTCAGGTCTAAGAGGTTGTATTCTATCTTCTTCATGCATTAATATTTCTATTCATTCAAGTATTCCTAGGATTCATTCATCTTTAGGCTCATGCATGCATTCTAATACATCTAGTTAATCATTCATTCATTCATAATATAACCATTAACAAGAAGTAAGCAATAAATAAAAATCACATATAACACATGTTTTACCATGGTTCACCCCCTCCTGGGCTACGTCCACAAATATTTGACTTCTCTTCTCTTTTATTTAGTCTACTGCAAAATCTGGTTCTACGCGCATTACATATTCAATCATACAATCCTGATGACATTAAGGAACCTCTAAGAGGTGGAATAGATCACACCAGGCTACTCAGCCTGTGATCTAACTCTCAAAATCTACCTTACCCAACTCTTCTACTGTCTCATTACAAGTGATAGTCTCTCACTTCTCAATAGTATCGAACTGATTAACTAACTAACTCTTGACCTAGACCTCCTAGGTTCTTATTTATACTCCTTTTCAGGATTGTAGCCATTACAATCCTTATAAAAAACCTAACCCTAATATGGTTAATCTTGTCTTCTTCCTTGCACGTGGCTTTTTCTCTTACATGTTGTTTTTCCTTCTTTTTCTGCATTCTTCTTTCTTGCCAGTTGTTGTATGTGCTCCAAAATTAGGTCTTTACTCAAAATAGGCCTATGCCCAACACTTGACCCTTCTGAAATCCGAGATCCGATAACCTATCGAGCTCTCTCTATTGGACTCTCCCATTAAAAACCATCCCGAACTAGCCTTCCGACAACCTCCTTCTGAAATGACTTGCACTCGACCGCTACGTGGCACTGGCAGATTCACCCACCCTTGGTGACATGGAATGATGACATGGAAACTTATGTGGTACTCTCCTTCAGCCTCAAACTTCCCAAGGAAGCATGCTCGTCTAATAGATCGGATGGTAAGAATTAGAAATCGTGTCGATCAATGGCCAAGATCATCTCGGGATCCAAAACTGCGCACTGGTTACCTTGATGGAATTGACTTCATCGAGAATTATTCTGAATGAGTTTTTAAAAAAAAAAAATTCTGAAAGAACATCTCTTTGAGATCTGACATCTGATAATAACCCTGATTGATCTAATGGATCTCGTTCCTTCGAGATTCTGCCATCAGGCCTCTCTTCTTCGAACGAAAACTCGCTCATTGTTTCAACACTTTTCCAAAACCTGACTTTCTATGAACGGTTAGGATTATCCCTCGATATGATGAATGGTCATTTTTCATTAGGATCGCACCATCAGATTCCTCCCTTCAGACTCAACCTCATGCCCGACTCCAAGTCTTTATGAAACCTTCTTCGCAAAGTCCTTTCAAGAATGCCTTTCTCTGATCTTCTGCGGTTGAATATTAACCATGGATCCTCACGATCGAATTAATCTTGGTCATTGATCCATAAAATTCATATGAATTCGAATTCCATATATGAATTAGACTCTGCAACTTGCATATCGACGCCATGAATTACTTCTTTGACTACTCTAAAGCACTGAAACTCGAAATCAACTCAAAATTTTAGGGATTTCACTTCCATTCCCCATTTTTACAGAATTTTTCATGGGGAAAAATATGAAACCATGACTATGCCCAATCCATGTTGGCTCCTGGGCCATAGAATATCAGTGTTGAACCTCGAGCTTTGATGCCAATCTGTACTGTACCCATCCACCCACAGGCCAACCACACTACTCTAAAAACGTACTTCAAAGCCGATTTCAAATTCTTATAGCATTTAATAGACAAGAAGCATGAAGGATTCACATGAAATAAGAAAGATCCATTCTACAACATAAAAAAAAATGAACAATATGTCATGCACAACAATAACCAGCAAGCATGCATATTATAAATAAAAATCCCATAGATAATAATTAATACACAACAAAAATAAACATAGAAGCACATAAACACATGATGGAGATAACTTATATTTAATAAAACCATTCACCAACTGGATGCAGACCAAGGACATTCCACCCAACCATAAACATTGTTGTTCCAAATATCAACAGCAGGTCACCCCCGAGCCAAGGCTATGAATCCATAAGGATGGGTTCCTAATGACACACATCTTCCCAAACCAGACAACACTCAAACTCTCGTAGGTTTCTCAACACACAACAATCCAAAGTAAACCATCTCTCTTCTCTCCATCCTGCACCACCCAAAGACAATGAACCCCCTTCACTTCCATGCAATCCCTCAAGTTGTCCATTTCTTTCTAGGGCTCCAGTGCATCTAGTCAAGAATATCCATGATGGGACTCTTAGGATTCACAACTCTGAATAAAATTCAGCACATGCCAATGTATCTCAAGTATACATGCACTAATTCATGGTTGGAATACATCGGCAATCACTACAACCAACAAACAAAGGCTCATTTCCCAACAATTCGTTTTTCTCTCCCAAGCTAGATCAAGAATGAATGAGGAATAATGAATGAGAAAAATTGAATGAAGAGTGACAAGAGTGAATGGAGAAGTGAACAGAATGAAGAGTATGAACCCCTAAACATCCCAAAGATGGGTTTATATATTTACTTGGAAATCAAGAACCACATGGCCTTCCCCAAGAATCTCATGTAACCACTTCTCTCAATTAAAATAATTATGGGTAAATAAAATATAATAAAAAGAACTATCCCTTTAATCCCCTTGCTCTCTTGTGGAATCATAGCCCCTATAAATCGTGTCCTTGTTTGTCTTGCAACCAATGATATAATTTATTATTAATAATGATCAAAGTATTAAATTTCCTAGGTACTTCGACCTCTTTTAATTGTTTGGGTGCTTTGGCCTTTCATAAAATAAACAAAATACATTATATAATCCGGGGAATCAAAACCAAGGTATTACATTAAATAGAAAAATGATAAATTTCCCTATTTGAAATTGTTTTTCCAGTGAAGCGAAGAAATGTCCATATGTCTTGAATAGTGGTAGCTAATACATAAAATATTATAGTTGTCATATAGCCACACCTAACATATAGTAGCATATAAACAAAAAATAGTTGACAATGGAAAAACATATTGTTGCTTTGTCATCCTCTATGTTTCCATCTTTATATGCAAATTGTACTGCGATCCAACTTTCCTGGAAAGCATCACGACAACTCCAATAATGTCGATGGGATACATGTCTGTATTACTTGCAAATTGTTTGATTGTTGTGTTTGGTATGAAATTGTATTCTTTGCATGTTGGAGACATTGTCTCGATGACACTTTATTCAACTATGGATATAAAACAATCACAATTATCATGATCATAGCCACTTTTTGGTAGAGTTTTGAAATTTGTAATAGATATTCCAGCTCTGGAACAATCTTTTTCTCATGTCTTTCAATAACTTGGTGTGCAGGAACAATCAATTAAATTTTCATCATGTGCCATTTGCATATGTCATGTCAGCATGCAAGATTTTGCATGTTATATTCTCTTTATCCAAATATGTGTTGTAAACAACCATCACATCACCAATGAATACCTCCCTAGTTCTGCGAATTTTCAAGTCTTTTATTGACATAATGTTCAAAGTTGTGGAACTGCACCATGCAATAGAAATTGCAAAAAATAAGCAATATGAAAAACAAATCCAATGTATTTCTTGTACAACTACAAAATGCACACTTTTATATACATACCTTTCCAATTGGTCTTGTTGTGCATGAATAATTTCTTCACCTGTCCCTGTCACACTTGACTCCCCAACATTGATTGCTTCAATACCATGTATACCTATATCGCTTGAAATGAATATAAAAATTTTCAAATTGCATAAGTACATGTTGTTGTTAGCTAACCATTCCATAGCAACGTGCAAAAAAATAAAGAGCCTATACGAATTTACTTGTGACTCTATTCCTAAGAGTGTGTCTACGATGCACCGGTACTAATACTTCCCTGGCTTGTCCAACTTCTACTAGTTGCAACAACATATACGTGAACACGTAGCACATATAATATATTCTATACTATTTTTAAATTGATACTTGGACGTTTCTATGAAATGTACTAGTGTGCCTTTGCATATATCATTCTTTTCAAATGAAAAAAATGCAAATTTTGATTTTGTTTTGCAATCTAGCACATCTTTTCTCAATTCAATTGCTATCTATTTTAATGCTATATGTTTTATTTTCACTTTGTCAATGCACTTCCGACCAATACATTGTCCATTCACATATTACAGAGGAATGACACATCTGTGTAATTCCCAAATAGTCGTAAGTTACAATTTGTTCATTTCGTGACAAGACATTCAATATGCACATAAATTGGACTTGTGGACATGAAAGCTTGACAAACACTGGATGCACAACTTACTATCAACACAATAGCAACCGATGCAATATGCACTTTCGATTATACACAGTACTATGAAATATCGATATATAGTATTGCATATGCATACAAGTCACCAAAAAAAAAGGTTGTTGCTTGTCTAATTGTTGCAGGCATGCATTCTTTTGGAACATTGTTCTTCAGTTTCCTCTACTGCATTTCTTTTTACTTCTTGCTTTCTTGCATTTTCTCTATTTCATTTTCATGTGAAAGTAGTAAACCAAAACCAATGAACGCTTAAATAAACCATTATGTCAAAATTGCATGAAATACACAATGTTAAGGGACATCAAATGAATAATACACCGATCAAGTTAGAAAAATGCACCTCTGTAGCTCTTGTTCCATGTTTCTTTGTTTTCCCTATTGTCATTTTTAACATAGGTGTTTGTTTTGATGCAATGCACATCGAACCACTCAAACAACAATGAAAATTGATGGGAGTGAGATGCAAAGACAGTGAAAATTGCCAATATTTTATTTTCTCTATTACCAAAACATCTTCCACAACAACTACTTGCAATTCCCCACACAATTTCTTGATCCAATAAAGAAACAAGAACTTCCTAAATATGTAGCAAGAATATGAAAACATGATTTTGTTCAGCTTACTTTTTTGTCACTCAATCGATGCTCAACTTACGACTATGGCATTTTCCATATATATAGTTTATGAGGTAACTCTTGCCCAATTTACTCTACCCCTGAAAAAAGAAAAATATGAATCAAGCACTCATTTTTTTTTCACATATGTGATGCACATCAAGAATATGTCATTCAATAATTTGATCCAACAATAGAGCTGGTAAAATATGAATGGTTTTGCTTAAACACCCCACCCATTCCAATGCATGTTTGAATAAAACAAAGTAACGATATGTTGGCATGCATATGTGAACACAACGTCAACTATGAGGGAAAGCTCGGTCAGAGGTTGTCTAAGTAATCTAAGTCATTTGGGATGACTCACCCTGACGGGTTTTACGGCTCCGTTGGATGATAAAGGGATATAATCTAAACTATACAAATAAAATCACTAACCAATTATCTACTATGTACATTTATGTTCTATATATATAGTATACAAWTGTACATATTGCAAKATTTGTGAAAAACCTTAGAAACTAAGTTTATAAAAGAGAACCAAATCTCAGGAAAAATGTAAATAGATCTAAGGTATATTACTAATATACTTTTACCTTTGAAAAGAAAAGAAAAGAGTGAAAGAAAATGATAATGTTCTGACTTAAATAAACAAAGTATTTAAGCTTATAGGTGAATCTTCTTTCACAAAGAAAATACAAAATTAAATAATAAAAGAAAAAGAAACTACTAATCTAAAACTGGCTAGTTTTAAAAACTGTGTGTGTGCCTTCCCATATCAAACTACTCCTACAACCTACCTGTTAAGAGAAATCTATAGCAGGCAGTTGTATAATTCTAAGACTATAGAAATGTCAAGAGAAAATCACTTCACTTTGAAAATACAGATCTCATTCATAATACAGAAAGGACAAATTTTGTATCGTTAATCTCAGATGAGGATATAAATGACCATTTACAATAAGAAATAAATTTCAATTGGACAAATAGATATGTGCAAACTCAAAGTATATGAAAAAATTCAATACATTTCAAGATTTGCATAAAAAATGATAGAATCACTTGAGACTATCTAATTTGGAATCATGGACTATTAAAGGATTGAAAGAATTAATATATAGACGATAATAATTAACCATGCATTGATAAAATAGACTAAATATAATTTTAATCAATTCATAATCGATTACTTGAAGAACATGAACTATAATTCAAGATATTATAATATAAACAAAACTCTTTGACTCATAGGACAAAATCCTTAAGTAAAGCATAATTCTATATTCCTCAAAAAAATATTTAGAAGTCCATCTCCGAAAATTTTCACCATTCTTGATATCAAAGATAACTGAGTATTTAAACAACACATTGATATACTTCTCATATCCACAGGATAGATGTAAATCTTCAAAAATAGAGTGTTTTTAAAACTACATACTAATCCGAGTTTATAATAATAATAATGTTTACAACAACTTATAAAAGTTTGGTATAACAATCATTCAAAAATACATTCTGAATTGTTAGGAATAAATCCTACTTTTAAAAACATAAGTGTTTCATGATTCTTCATTAAGCAAGCATCACACTGATCATCTTGTCGTTCTTTTTTGAGACCTGAAAATAAAATTAAAATCCAATTAAAAACAACATTAACTAATTTAAGACAAGCTATAGAATCTTTGATTTTGTAGCTAGTCTAAAAACAATGTAACAACTAATACTTAATAAAAAACAAGTCAAAAGAGAAATACAAACATTGATTAATTTACTCAAATTAAACATTGGAAAATGAAGATTCATGCATATCTGATCCCATAATAGCATTGACATTTTTTGAATTCTTAATAATAATATCTCCTGATTTCCTGGGTTTCTTGTTTTCCCGAGGAACACTTTGCTTCATTTCAAACCTCAACTCTCGATTGTCTCTTTCAAGTTCCCTATTCTTCCTCATAACCTGATTAAGGTGCATTTGCAAATACAGGATGTCTGCGTAATACCTCTGGGCCCATGCTAAGAATTCGTGACAAGAAACAGGTTCCATATTCAAGAGAAATTGTTAGTGGTCTGATTGTGAAGGATTTTCTTGCACGAACCTAGCCTTTAAATCAACCTGAATTCCTGAGAATCCCTCACAGTCTTGGAGGAATATAGTGAAATTATAAACACAGTCATACTGAGGATGACTATCCTCTGTAGAGTCTGGGATTTTATTTTAAATAGAGTTTTGATCTTCTATCATAATCATTTGAATGGGATCATTCCTCTGTTTTTGTCTATTTGTTATCATTCTAGACATGATGTGGCCATTCCTTTTTTTTTTAAACTCAACTTCCCAAACCTCCCGCAAATGCCTAGTTTGTTTACCCTTCTCTCTATGTTTCTCCTTGACTGTTGGTCTCGTAGACTGTGACATATCAACAACACTTAACGAGTGATTCCTCAAATGGCTAAGGACAACTTCTAAGGGTTTCCTAGGCACAATATCATGTATTTTGGGAGCCAATATAGCCATAGGAAAAGCCTCTATTTGGGCATCGGGTGACATGATAGGATCATCATGAATCTGAATCTCAATTTGAAAATCAGAGGCGAAGCCTTGGGAGAGAAAGGTTGTTCAACATCTTGCATTAAATTGATGATAGGATCATTTCACTGAGGTAAAAATTCATTTATTACCATAAAACCTTCCCAACTATCACTTGTGCTAACCAGATGAAAATCGACCACGATGAAAATTAGGTCATGATGAAACAAGTTGGTCTCAAGATTAGGGCTTGGACGTTGATAAAATTTTGACATTTTTTGTAGGTTTCTAAGTAAGTAGAAGGGAATGTTTAAACGAAACCCATGAAACACCATAAGTAATCATATATGAAAATAGAAAACTAGGCCGTAATGCCCTTCACAGGTAATGAACTCTGTAATTATCAACAATATACTGTGACAACTGGTGTTAAACAACTCTAAAGGCATACCCTTTATGTGGTATTGTGTCTTCTTGGACACCAACAGAGACCACCATTGAATATTGGTTACCTTAATATTATTAAACCACTTGTCACCTTCCCGAGGAAGACCTGTTGCCTTAGCAATGAATTCCTCAGTGACTTGTAACTCAACATCCCCGATTTCAGCTTTGGTGCCATCAAAAGTCCTGGAAAATTCCTTGGCCACTTATATATTAAACCCATCAAATGATTGAATAAAACCTAACCAATCGACTTGAGCAAGCCTACCCATCGCGTCATCATGGGAAAACAAGGTTTGCAGGCCATTCGGCTCTATCCTCACTATGGGATCCATAGATTTAACAGGGGTAAACCAGAAGACAAAGAAAGAATTTTCATCAAGGGGAAAACATTGTAATCGTCACAGACCAAGCCATTAAACAGTGAAGGAGTCCGAACAAACATACCTGATGATAAGAAAACACTTGAAGGTTTGAGGATTCTCTACCATTATCTCCCACTCCAAATTCTGATTACCTCCTGTAGACCAGAGGACAGATAGGTTCGAAACTAAGAAACCCATGAAACCCATGTGGTCTGCCACAAACTACTGACTCGATTTCGAGGACATTAACACCATGTAGAGTAATGATTCGTGTGATATCTGAAAGGTCAGGCTAAGGTAAGTAAGCATCACTAAACATCGTGTCGTGATATGGCAATGGTAGGTGTCGAAAAAAATATTATGCCAAGATTGTTTAGAGTGGTAAAGTTTTAAATGAATCCCGTATCATTCATATCAATGATTTATCAATAATTTTAATCAAGGTTTTAGTTTAGGTTCGACACTTAAGTTCATAAATTCGTTTAAATCAAACCCATACCTCTTAAAATCAAGCTTAGTTTCTAGGAAATGAGCCTTTCTTAGTTTGTTTAACATCATTCATAGATCCTCCATTAAAACATAGTTCAAGGACCTTCTATTCATACCTTTGATTAGTTAAAGAAACACACAATAATATTTAATCCATCCAAAGGGATACTGTCACACGAGTTCGATCAACGTTTTGCACAAAAATAAGCTTCAATTTCATGCTTTGCAGTCATGAAATTGAAGAGGGAAAATGATCAATAAGTGACACAAACATATTCTCACAAAAATGATAAAAATTCAAACAAGACTTATTGGCATTAAACAATCACACCTCTGCACAAAATAAAGTCAGTCAATCTGATGCATATAGACATATTAGGCAGTGAGTATAAGAAATGATTATGTATTTCAAATGACAATGAGAAACAAGGTGCTAGTTGGGCAGCCAACAAATGGTGACTCATTGGGCAAAGCAGTTATCTATGTACTGGTGAAAACATCACATCATGAAGACTAAAAGAATCAACTTGTCTATCCAATTTTCCTTCGAGAGTTTCTCATTTGGTATATGTAGCAATGATATTATCCATGTTGGCATATGATAAATTAGTGTAGCCACAATTCACAAACTAAGGAAAAAAATTATTTTAAGGATTGAGATCTGAAAGATGTTTTCCTCGATGAGTCATGAGAGTTTATGAGTAGGAATTTGATACCACAGGCATGGCCACTTCTTCCAGGAGGCGTTCATAGAATCGACAAGGTTTCCATTTAACCCAATTAGATGCTTCTATCCCATCTAGTAGTTAAGAACACATGGTAGATCAATCCTGGAATTATTGATTTTGATTCTTTTGGAAATTTAGGAACTAGTTGAAGGTCAGAGCTCTGGCTTGGTGACCAGTTAACAACAATGTCATCCATAGAGATCCAAGAAAATGAACAATTCAACTCATGATGAGACGTCTTTTCCTTCAGTTTAGAAAGTTGGAGTCCACTACCCTGGCTTGGTAAACAGAAATGGTAATGTCACTTCTATGGATTCTCCATGATCATAATAGATCGGCTCATGATGAGATCTTGCAACCCTCATCTAGAAACTTGTACAATTTTATTTTGAAAACACAGGTGATCCAATCATGGTATTTGAAATTAATCTCTCAACAAGAGATTGTCTAAAAGATGAGGAAGAAAATCCAGAAAGTTCCTTAAGAATGAGGGATGGCATCAAAGTATTAAGATCTACATGATTGTCAAGGGTTAGACCAATTTTATGAAACAATCCTTTACAAGGAAAAGGGAAAGAAAAATGGTAGCAACCATATTTAAAATTTAACCATCAGGGCTAAGGTATATTTTTTAGTTTCAATAAAAAAATTGAACTCTCGTTGGTGGCATGGAAATCAACAGATAGTGTAGTCTTTTAAAACTAGATTCCTTCATGATGATCAGTTTTGAACAACATAATAAAAAAATTAGAAAGACAAGAAAAACAACAATTAAATTTCACTCAAAGAAAAGGAAAAAAAAAACACACCACAAACTAGATATTTACAAACTAACTTTTTACGAGTAGATCAAGAAAAGTACTTTTTGAGGGCCTGACCATTTATTGGAAAAGTATCCAGTCGTCCCTCCAGAGTTTGGAGATGAAAATAAGTAGGAACGAGTTTTTCTTTAACAAAAAACGGTCCCAACCATAGATTTTGAAACTTGGTGCGTTCCCCTTTATCCTCATGTGCCTTATCCCACCTAAGAACCAGGTATCCTACGTTGAAGTTTCTATCAGAGGATGAACTTTCATCAAACCAACATTTAACAATTTGTTGATGCTAATCTAATTTATGTTTGGCCTGTGTTCTGGTCTCCTCAAGTTTAAGTAAAGCGTTAATTCGACTTTCTAAGGCAGGGCATTCTTCCTCCTGAACCTTTTAGGATAGATGAAGTGATGGTAACATGACATTGGGAGGAAGAATAACTTCTCTTCCATACACAAGGAAGAAAGGGGAATAACCGATGGATGCTTTAGGGGTGATTGTTTAAGACTGTTCGTTTTAAGATTTTGATTAAATTTTTATTCGTTGATTCAACCAAGCCATTGCCTTGGGGGTAATAGCTAGAAGAATATTTTAACTTGATTCATTTTTCTAAAGAATAAAAATTCATGTCCAATGAGGAAAAATAAGAAGCATTGTCGAAAACTAGACATTCTGGTATCCCAAAACGCGTAATGATATGAGTGTCTAGGAATGAAATCATCTGATTAGTGTTGACCACTCTTATAGACATTGCTTTAGACCACTTGGTAAAGTATTCCATTGTCGTGAGAATGTACTTATGTTGATGTGAAGAGGCTGGGTTGATCGGCCCTATGATATCCATGCCCCATTGCTGGACTGGTGGATCGATTGTAAAGGGATGCAAAGGGAAAGTGACTTTCTTTACTCATCCTGCAACCTTTTGACATATTGTGCATTTGTGGGATATGGAATGGGCATCCTTAAACATTATGGGCCAATAGTGCCCGACTCTAAGGAATTTTTGAGCAGTTTTTTCACTACCAAAGTGACCTTCTGCATTACCAAAATGCAATTCAACCAATACCTTTTCAAATTCTTCCTATTCTAGGCAATGTAACAATACACCATCAATTTTTTTTTATGAAAATCACATCATTAATTAATTGAAAAGGTGCATATTTGAGCCTTAGGGCTCTTCTCCTTTTGGGTTCAAGATGTTGTGGAGTAGTTCCATGTATCAAGTAAAAATTAATATCATTATACCAGGAATTTGGCATGGTTTGTGTACAACACATTTGTGTTTCATGAGACAATGTCTCGTCCGTTAAGATGGGTTCATTATCAGGTGGATTAATTGAGTTAGCCACTAATTTACAGAGACATTGACCTCTAACATTTTGGGTTGGTTTAATCTCGAGATCATATTCTTGAAGAGAGGTCATCCAATGAGCCCTTTTCTCCCCAAGCTCTTTTTGAACCAGTAGATTTATTACTGCTGGATACAGGACAATGAATTTAGTTTTGGACTTCAATAGGTAGGACCTAAAGTGTTTTACCACTTTAAAAACAACAAAATCTTGTTGATAAACTGCATGATAGTTTAATTATGATCCTTTAAAGGAATAACTCATGAATGAAATGGGGATTTCATTATTGTCATCATTTTTCTGAGTAAGTACTGCAACATATGATATATCTGATTCAAAACTGTAAAGGGTAAAGTCTTTGGTAAAATCAAGACTCATCAAAGATGGAGATTCTTTTATATCTTGTTTGACAACATTAAAGGCTTGGTTTTCCTGTGATCCCCATTTAAAAACAACATCCTTTTTTATCATATTTTGCAGGGTTCTAACCATCTTGGAAAAACTAGGCACAAAACATCTAACAAAATTTATTTTACCAAGAAAAGATTGCATAGCGTTTTTGGATGATGAAGGAGAAATATTGGCTATGGATTGCGTTTTTTCAAGGCCTATCATCATTCCATATTTTGATACTATAAAACCAAGTAACTTTCCCTGCAAAGATTGATTTCTTGGGGTTTAATGAAATTCCATACTTACGACAACGTTCCAATACACTCCTTAGGTGAGATAAGTGATATTTTTTATTCTTTGAGAAGACAGTAACATCATCCAAATAGACAACCACTGACTAATTTATAAGCCCATGAAAAGAAATATCCATGTCCCTTTGGAAAATTGCCCCAAAATTAATTAGTTCGAAAGGAATTTTATGATAAACATAAGTGCCCCAAGGGGTACAAAATCTAGTTTTAAGTTGATCTGATGGAGACATCAGTACCTGGTTGTATCCTGAAAAACCATCCAATAAGGATAGTCTTTCAGCACCAAATACTTGTTGTAAGATCTATTCCATAGGCGGAACAAGGTAATTATCTTTATCAAAGGTTCGATTTAAGTTGCGGAAATCGACACAAAGTCATATTTCCCCATTCTTTTTCCTTATCGGGGCTAAATTGGATACCCATTGGGTATGTCGGACATGAAAAATGATCTTAGTTGTTAATGGGCTCTAACTTTGGGTGCATCTTTCTTAGTTTTTGTTGGAACGGTTGGGATTGAGGCTTCACGAGGATTACATGTTGTATTATGTTTGGATCGAATGTTTTTAGATCGTCATAAGTCCAAGCAAACACATCTTTAAATTATTTGAAAAGTATAATAAATGTTGACTTTTATTGTTGTGTGCACCCTTTTCCCAAATTAATGTTCAGAGGCTGATTATGTGTTCCTAAGTTTACAGTTTCATATTGCAGCGAGAAACTATTCATTTTACAGTTAACTACTCCCTTAAATTTGTCATGTAAATCATAAAAAATTTCTAATCTGAGGACAGATTTAGGGATATAATTTACCATGTTAGATGAACTTTCAGTCAAGAGTGGATCAGATATTACCATAAAATCACGAAGATTTTCGTCATGAGTGTTTTCGTCGATTACAACACCTTGGAAAGTGTCTTCCATATGAAAAAAAATTACGATATGTTGATCATCGTCAAACACCTGCCAATTAGTGATATTATTTGGAATTGACAGCATGAATATTAATTCAACAGAAAATGAATTAGGAGAGAAACCTTCGACATGCAATAATTTTGATGCTAAATTTTCCAATAAATCTGCTTCAAAGTTACTAGATCTAGGAATATAACTTATGTTAAAAGAAAGAAATCTATTAATCAAGTGCCATACCTCTTTCTGCTAATTTTTTAGATGAGTAGATACACAATGAATGACATTTTTTACCTGTTTGACTACAATTTCAGAATCTACGAATACAACCAGACAATTAGCATCAAGGTCCATGGATTTCTTAAGTCCCTACAAGAGAGCTTCATATTCTGCTATATTATTTGTGCAATCGAATTCTAATCTAAAATCAATGAAAGTCTTATCACCTTTGGGATCTATCAATAAACAACCAACACCAACTCCTTCACATGATTTAGACCCATCAAAGTACAAAGACCAAATTTCATCATTCTCACAACTATGTACAATATTTACAGTATGATTAGAGTTCATTACCTGAGTACAAACTGTTATTTCTGATTGTTGATTAGGGTATGCAATAGTAGATATTTCAGCAACAAAATTCCCAAAGAAGGTATTCATACTTTGATTTTCTAACGCATTCACACTTGGGACAAAAGGTTCGTTTGGATCATTCAGATTTGTAACTGTATATTTTAGATAATGTTCCTTGTTGACCCTAAGTTTGTTTGGTTGACCATTGAGTGGAAACCACAAGTGAGACCAATCTGTAGAGAAATAACCATGAAGTTGTTCATACCAATCCCTGCTGAGGAACATACCATACACTTTAGGAATATCTGATATTAGTATGTCTATCACCTGATGTACTTTCAGATTGGATGATAACATGATCGAAACATCTTTAAGCTCCCCAACCATAGTAACATTAGTTCTATCTAGCTGAATGATTTTCATATCAGATGGTTTAACTTCAACATTGATTTTTTGACAAACTAACAAAGTAATCACATTTGATGAAGCCCTAGAGTCCACCATACAATTATTCACATTTCTATTAAATATTTTGAATGTTAATAGAAATGGTGGCACATTAGACCTCTTTCGTGGTGTGTGAGAAGGATTTGGGGGTTGCTGATTTTTATTTGATGCATTCGAGGGTATTTTATCCATATTTTCTATGCTTTTATATGGAACATCCTTCTTTTTATTGTTGTTTTTAGGTACACTTTTGTCTAAAACATCCTTCCTCTTGTTACTAGTATTGTTAGTTGTTCTTTTGTCTAGAGAATCTTTCTTTTTATTGTTACTGTTTTCAGCTATGCTTTGTAACATTTTCTGTTGGATGTAGGGGAACTTAAGCAGCTCATAGATTGAAATATTTTCCTTTAAACTCTTAAAATCCTCAATAGGGTCGTATTTTATATTAGAGAAAGAAAAACTCTTTGTTGTTTCAACCTATTTTGTTTGTTTTGATGTTGTATTTTTGTTTGCATAGGTGCATATTTATTTTGATCTTTAGGATGATTTTTACTACGAGTATTATAAGGATGTTGATTATTATGTACGGTTTCAAAGTTGGATTGAAAAATGTTATCTGAAAAATGTCTGAAAGCTAGAGGGGATGAATCTCATTCATTAGTTGTTCCCTTATCCTCATTTTCTACATCATTTTGTTGTTCAGCTAGGACATCAGAAGTATTATCGGCTCCAACTAATAAGGTCTGTATAACATGGTGTAATCCTTCTAAACTCAAATCTTCAGCTGGTGGGCTTGACCTATTGGGAGGGTTCGGAGGTGGTCTTCTAAAAGGTGTTCGATAAATTTCTTTACTAGAAGATCCTTCCTCTGCAGCTCTTTTCAGATCTACAACTTGGTTGGATAACTTTTGAAAATCTTTTTGCAGACTTTCCATATCTATGGGTTCCTGATCCTTCTTATTTGAAGATGGTTTGGTAAGAATTTATATCTTCTTCTTGGAAGAAGAAGTTGATCCAGTTTCAGGATTTGCGTTATCCTTCAAGCCGAGCATGTCATTTTCAATGAGAACTGCTTCTTCAAAATATTCTAACAAAGTATTATTTTTAGAAATTTTAACCCACATGGTTGTAGTATGCTGTAAAGCTTTGGCATAATAAACAACAATCATATTTTCTGCAGGGATCTTGTTTTTGAGTGTAAGAAATCTTTGGTTAAAATCTTTAACTTTTTCTTGGTGATTCATTTTCATATTGGATAACTCCGTAACTAAGACTTCTAGAGTTTTGTCGTCTCCTAATTTTTCTAAGGAAAAGGTTTCAAATCTATCCCAGGAAACAATTGTTTGAGGCTGTTGTGTGAAGTACCATGTGGAGGAATTTCCTTCGAAGGTATACGGAAAAATCCTTCACATGACATCTTCATGTTCTACATTTCTAAGCCTAACAACCAACATGATTTTTTTATATGATCCTCATCTCAGTGTTTAGAATCGATATCAAACTTAGGTAACCATTTTTCAGGATGCTTAGGTAAAGGATGTGTTGAAATCTTGTAACTGCAAAGAGTATTCTATTTATTGTTGAGTTATTATTCATCAGATCAATCCCCTTTTGTGGATTGATCATGTCGGGCTTTGTACTTGACCAAATCCCCTTTTTGTGGATTGGTCAAACCCTAATTATATTATGCTAATTAAGAAGTTGGGCTCTAGGCCTAACTAAAGTGGTTTTAACCACTAAGAAGAGAATTCGTCCCTGCCCAGTAAAGAGACACCTTTCTAGCACTTGCCAGCTAGTATAAATAAAGGAGGCTAGTGCCTCATTTTTTTACTCACTCATTCACTCATCATGTGTGCACATTTGGTAGCTGTAGTTGGGAGAAGAGGGAAGAGAGAGGTGCATTGCTGAGTTTTGGATATTCTCTAGTGTTTTGGTTTATTGACTTGGCATTGTATTGGCTATCTATATTAGGGAATTTTTTGTTGAGTTTTCTCTGCCATGAGAGTTTCCCAGGATAAATTTGTGTATCCTGTGATTTTGTTTCTCTCAGTGATCCTACCTATGCTATTGTTATCTAGTAAATTTAAAAGAAACCTAATAATAGCTCAAAACTTAACATGGTTTCAGAGCTAAGCTGAAGAGAGCACCTTTCAATGGATACGTAAAAACATCACTGTTGTCGTACAAGAAAATCAGGGCTTTTTATTGAAGAGGCATTTCATCTTAAAACCCATCAAGGAAGTGCGCCCTATCCTAGTGAACTCTTTGGCAGCCTCAACGCACTTTTCTAGTTGACAAAACTCCCAGAAAGTGAAACCCTAGTTTTCACTGGTACCGAAAAACCAGAAAACCAGGAAACCAGAACCAATACTAGAAGTACTAGTCCTGATTTCCGTAAGCTTGGTTTGAACGGGTAAAATTTGGATTTTTTGAAATATGGCTGCACCAAGCTACTTGCCTCAGCCAAGCACACCTTCTGGTAAGTTCAAATTTAATTTATGAGAACTTCCATTTTTTTGGTCATTTTCCCAGCTACAAGTCAATATGTCTGCAAACACCAAGCTTGTTGACAAGCTAGAAGGTGTGGATAACTTTCATTCCTGGAAGTATAGGATTTCACTCATTCTTGAAGAGAATGACCTAGCAAGATTCATTAAGGAAGATGTACCAGAACCTACCAATGCTACAGCTAAAGAAAAACACCAGAAGGACATGGTAAGGGCCAAAACAATCATTGCATACTCTATTAAATATCACTTGATCCCTCAAGTGGCTTCAAATAAAACTCCAAAATAAATGTTTGATGCCATAACCAGAATGTATGAAGGAAATAACATCAACTCAAAGATGAATCTAAGAACTCAACTCAAAAGTACAAGGATGTAGAAAGCAAAAACAGTTCATGAATATTTCTCTAGAATATCACAATTCAAGGAGCAACTCAAAGCAATTGGAGATACTCTATATGGATATGACCTCATAAAGCTAGCTATTAATGGTCTCACAATACCTTGGGATGCGTTCATCCAAACCATTTGTGCCAGAAAGGAGAAATTGCACTTTGACAGTCTTTGGGAAGAATGTGTTCAAGAAGAATAACGAGTAGCTAACTGAGAAGTAGTACTATCAAGAGATGAATATCAAGCCCTAGATTCTCATGCTAAAGGAGGAAAGAAGATATCTCACTTCCAGAAGGAGACTCATCAACATAAGGAATCTCACTCCTCAAAGAGATTCAACGACTCTCATAAATAATCTCACCCTCCAAGGAGATTCCAAAAGTTTCAGAAAGGTCAAAGAAGAGAAAGAGGTTTCTCCTCTTATCAATTCTACCATTGTGATAATATGGGACATATTGCTAAATATTGTCCAGCTAAGAGAGAAGAATACAAGAAGAGAAACAAAAGGAAACATGCCCATACAATTGAAGATGAAGAGCCACCGACAAAGATGATAAAAGAACATATTGAATACTATGTCTTAATCTTTGCCCTCTCAGGATCAGTGTCACCTGGTGAGGATACTTGGCTCATAGATAGTTGGGCTTCCAAGAACATGACTAGTGAGAGAGACATTCTCTCTAGCCTTACAGAAAATAACTTTCCCTAAAAAGTTGCACTTGGAGATGATTACCAGTACCCTATCAAAGGAGTAGGAGAGTCCAATTACAAACTTGATTTAGGGACCCCAATGAAGATGAAGGATGTACTATATGTACCAGGTATTACAAAGAACTTACTTTCTATCTCATCTTTAGATAAGAAAGGCTTCAGAGTTGCATTCATAGATGGAGATTTTCTTATGTGGCCTAAAGGAAAAACCATATAAGATGCAATTGTTATTGGAATAGAAGAAGGTGGCTTGTATAAGCTAAAAGGTCACTCAGAAGCAGCCTTGAATCATTCCATTGAGATTCCATGTGAACTTTGGCATAGAATACTAGCCCACATCAACTACAAGGTATTACCATATGTGAGCAAGGCAGTTATAGGTCTACCAGAATTCAAGCTTGACCATGAAGGTGTGTGCAATGGATGTGCACAAGGAAAGAACATCAAGAACCCTTTCCTGAAGAGCAATGTTGAGACCCAAAATTGACATCCCCATTACCCTATTATACTCTTCATCTATACCTTTTTGGCTTACCTAAAGATTAGGTGAATGACAAGAACGCTACCATTAGCCAGTGATAAGGTCATAAGGTAAAGTATGGTTAATTCATGCACATTGTGGTTTATTGAGCTAAGGAATTAAATATTTCATGTACTAATGCTTCAATTTTCCATGTATAATCTTTGAACTATAGATAAATCTAGCCTTCCTGTACCAGCTCAGCTATCCTATACTTGTGCACCAAGACTGCCACTGTCTGAATCTGGTACCAAACGCATCTGGTACTAAATCTCATCTGTTGTGATCCGGTACCAACGACCGTGGACTGTCATGATTTGGTACCACCAATTGCGTGCTGTTGTGATCCGGTACCATCTACCTGTCACGATCCGGTACTAATATAGAGAGTCGAATGTATCAAGTTTAGTCCAGATCACGCCCAAGACAATTGTTGGATGTTTATTTTCTTTAGCAAGATTATGTTTGTTGATTGCCTCATCCTCATGCACTTTGTGTCATGAGGATGAAGTTAAAATATGTAACTGAATAATTAAATTTAAACATTTGACTGATTTGCAAATCACTTCACCTCCTTGTGTTTCACAACTAAAGACTGTTAAATAGTCGTGGCAAGGATGGTGGAAGTGTAGGAGAGTTAGCATATTACCAACATGTGAAACAACGTATGATATTGCAGGGCATATTCTGAGTGAAGACTAATAGAAGAATTCCATTTATCTTCATGTCTTGATTGTCTATGATTGAATATGAGTTGAGCTGTTAACAAAAGTTTGATGTTATGTTTTGAGATTTGAGTGAGAGTAATGTGTGGGTTGAAGAAAAGTTTACTGTAGACTTCGATAGCTGACCTGTTGAAGAGGAAAGGGCCCACCACCCAACAAAGGTCAGCATCTTTGTAGATTAGCATTAGCATTTGTTTTCAGTAATGTAAATGTTAAATTAGCTGAATCTTTAACTCTGTTAGATGATAGCAGTACAACATAGACTAGGATTTCCATTATATGATTGCTTAGAGATCTTTACTTGCTCTATTTTTGCATATGCTCTGTTTTTATGAATTTGGTTTTTAGACATGAATGTTGGCAACAGTAGTCAGACATATTTGAAGAAGAACTAGTGAAGTTCACAACAACACATTGTGAACCACAACATACTTAGTATATTGACTATTGAACTACCCATGCTATGTCTTGATGATTGATGTGTGATTTCCCCTTCAGAAGTGTGGATTGCATAGTTAGTTTTCTGGGTAAGATAGCAGAGTTGATTTGTCAAAACAACACCATTTCATACTTGCATGTGCCATAATGGAGTAGATAGCCTCTTTGTGAAAGACAACCAAAGTGCATTGCAGTTTGCTATTTTAATTTGTTTCCAGCATGCATAATCTAGTTTAGTTCTATACTCGTGACATTAGAAATTACCTTTCTTATTGGTGTCTTGTAACTCTGTTGATTACGAATCCTGGATTGATAATTAATGAGTGCATTATACTAAACATATAAGCAACACAATATTTTGGCACCGTTGTCGGGGAGTTACAAACAGTAGGAAGTGATTTTGAGTTTAGATCATTTGTATAAATTTTTAATGCTTTTAAGGCTGCTTGAGGGAGGAGGATAAAACGTTTAAGACATGAGTGAAGAGCCATATGGCCACTAGAGTGGGGTTCTCCGAAGCTAGGTTTCCTTCTTACCTTC
>SNQJ01S0023017.1:18939-30661 GCA_010110895.2 Picea sitchensis | reverse complement strand
CATATGCCTAAACTTAATCAATCCTCTCATAGCTCTTAAACATGGTTAAGGGCAAAATCATATCAAAATATGAAGCATGTCTAGTAATTATAAGCCACAAATATATTTCGTCCTTAAACAATTCACGAACCTATCTTATGTCATGAACCATGATCCAACATCAAATTCACTACCCAAAAGTCCAACCACCTATCCCAAAATGATACTTTGACACCCAATGTCTTGTCCGCATCATTACAGTAACAGGTAGAAATGAAATAACTTATCTGGGTAGCGAAGCCATCCAGATAAGCCTCACATGGTCATAAATTTTCCTTGCGGCATCCTTACTTAAACTTATCATTCGCATTATCAACACCATCACCATATTCCCCTTGTCGTGAGATTTCTCCAGTCCCGACCCTACTCCTCTCTGGTACCAAACCCTTACCCTCATGAATTGACTAAACCCTTGTGCTACAACCTGATCCTTTTCTCACAACTTATAACGATGGTCGTTAGTAGACACGAACCGGTCTTCCAAATTTATAGGGAAACCGAGGAGTTCCAATTATGTCAAGAAAAATATGCTAGATCGGGATGGATGCCATTTCTGGAAAAATTCACAAGCTGTCATGAGAAGATATCTCACGAATTTATTCAGGGTTACGATGGAGAGATTGCACATATAGGCAATCTACAATTGACAATCAATGAAGCAACCTTAAGGGAGGTCACGGGATTACCTAACAGAGGAGCCAAATACTTCAAAGGCGTAGGAATCAACAAGGAAATGTGCCAACTATTCTTGAAAGAAGATCATCAACACCCTGACTGGAAAAAGGGGATCCCTAGGAACTATATCAAGGAGGAGTATCATCCAATGATTACTAGTCTTCAACGATTCGTCACTTTTGAGGGCAGGTATGATGTGACCTTCATATATCATCTTAGGCTTCTATTACATTTTGAAGGAGGCCCTGAAATCGATTTCCCATATTTTCTATGGATGAGTTTGAACAAAATGGTAAGAGGTGTTAAATCCATATCCAAAACTGAGAAGACTAGTATTTACCATCAAGGTCTCATTAAAATGCTAGTTTTACATGAACTTAGGAAACAAAGGATTAGTTGGAAAACTCTTATCACTCAACACCTTCCCACAAAAAAAAAACCTGTGGAGGAAACCTAGCATGCTCCAAAGAAAAATAAGGAACCTCAAAAGAAAAAGGACAAGAAGGATAAGACAATTCCACCATCATCTAGGGCAGTGAGCCAACATGAAAAAGCAGGGTCCTCTTCCACAATCAATAAAACTTTTAAAATATCTGAATCAAAAGGTAAAAACAAATTAGTAGAGGAAACTTCAACAGTGGCAGTTGAGAAAAATGGCCATCAGATACAAATTATGAAGAAAGGGAAGCACAACTCAAAAACTAAAAGTAAACAGTCTATGGCACAATCCCCTGTCACCATTCCACGGTTAGAATAGAAGAAAAGGAAGCCTGTGAGCATCCCTGATCCAGTACCTCCTTGTAAAAGAACTACGAGGAGCATGGCAAAGAAGGGAAAAATAATCGTTAGTCCTCATACACAGGAAGATCCAATCGATCTTACCTCCCCTTATGACGATTTATCAGTCCAAGATGACATCCCTAGTTTGACCGAAGAACAAGCCACTATTACTTTATGTGGGATGAGGGAAGAAGTCAAGGAAAGGGAATGCATCCAGCCAGTAATTATGGAGTCAACAAAGACCTTGACAAAAGAACAAATGAAGAAGAAGATTGGGGCACTGCAAAAAAAAAATCAGGAACTCAAACAAGAAGTGAAGGAATACCAACTATTGGATAGGTATATCAAAAAGGAAAATGAACAATTGAAAGCAACCAGCCAACAACTTCAAGACGACCATGAAGAGACTTCTAACAATCTCAAGAAGGTAAGACGACTCCTACAATATGTTAGGGTCATAAAAAGGGAGCTGAAAGAAGAAGCCTCAGCCATCAACATCATTGATCCACCAAAGTAAAGAACACAGTCTCAAGTTTTAATTTTTTTTTGGGTTTGTTTTCAGTTGCATGAGGACATGCAATGATTTTGGCATGGGGGAATGTTGAGACCCAAAATTGACATCCCCATTACCCTATTATACTCTTCATCTATACCTTTTTGGCTTACCTAAATCTTGGGTGAATGACAAGAACGCTACCATTAGCCAATGATAAGGTCATAAGGTAAAGTATGGTTAATTCATTCATGTTGTGGTTTATTGAGCTAAGGAATTAAATATTTCATGTACTAATGCTTCAATTTGCCATGTATAATCTTTGACCTCTAGATAAATCCATCCTTCCTGTACCAGCTCAGCTATCCGGTACTTGTGCACCAAGACTGCCACTGTCTGAATCCGGTACCAAACGCATCCGGTACTAAATCTCATCTGTTGCGATCCGGTACCAATGGCCGTGGACTGTCGTGATTTGGTACCACCAATTGCGCACTGTTGTGATCTGGTACCATCTACCTGTCACGATCCGGTACTAATATAGAGAGTCAAATGCACCAAGTTTAGTCCAGATCACGCCCAAGACAATTGTTGGATGTTTATTTGCTTTAGCAAGATTATGTTTGTTGATTGCCTCATCCTCATGCACTTCGTTTCATGAGGATGAAGTTAAAATATGTAACCGAATAATTAAATTTAAACATTTGACTGATTTGCAAATCACTTCACCTCCTTTGTTTCACGACTAAAGACTGTTAAATAGCCATGGCAAGGATGGTGGAAGTGTAGGAGAGTTAGCATATTACCAACATGTGAAACAACATATGATATTGCAGGACATATTCTGAGTGAAGACTAATAGAAGAACGCCATTTATCTTCATGTCTTGATTGTCTATGATTGAATATGAGTTGAGTTGTTAACAAAAGTTTGATGTTATGTTTTGAGATTTGAGTGAGAGTAATGTGTGGGTTGAAGACAAGTTTACTGTAGACTTTGGTAGATGACCTGTTGAAGTGGCAAGGGCCCACCTCCCAACAAAGGTGAACATCTTTGTAGATTAGCATTAGCATTTGTTTTCAGTAGTGTAAATGTTAAATTAGCTGAAGCTTTAACTTTGTTAGATGATAGAAGTACAACTTAGACTAGGATTTCCATTATATGATTGCTTAGAGATCTTTACTTGCTTTGTTTTTGCATATGCTCTGTTTTTATGAATTTGGTTTTTAAACATGAATGTTGGCAGTAGTAATCAGACATATTTGAAGGAGAACTAGTGAAGTTCACAATAGCACATTGTGAACCACAACATACTCAGTATATTGACTATTGAACTACCCATGCTATGTCTTGATGAATGTGTGATTTCCCCTTTAGAAGTGTGGATTGCATAGTTAGTTTTCTGGGTTAGATAGCAGAGTTGATCTGCCAAACCAACTCCATCTCATACTTGCATGTGCCATAATGGAGTAGATAGCCTCTCTGTGAAAGACAACCAAAGTGCATTACCGTTTGTTATTTTAATTTGTTTCCAGCATGCATAATCTAGTTTAGTTCTATACTCGTGACATTAGAAATTACCTTTCTTACTGGTGTCTTGTATCTCTGTTGATTACGAATCCCAGATTGATAATTAATGAGTGCATTATACTAAACATATAAGAAACAAAACAAGCGACAATAAGCAGAAGGCATCTTAGAGTTGATCCACTCAGACGTATGTGGCCCAATGCCATCAACCTCCATTAATGGGTACATATACTATGTATCATTTATTGATGACTATTCTCCCAAGACTTGGGTTTACTTCTTGAAATCAAAATATGAAGTGTTTGGAAAATTCAAGGAATTCAAAGCCTTGATAGAGAATCTCTCTGAATGAAACATCAAGAAACTCAAGTTAGATAATGGAGGAGAATACACCTCAAAAGAGTTTGTAAACTTTTGTAAAGATGATAGGAATAAGAGGGAGCTCACCACTCCCTACAATCCTTAACAAAATGGTGTATCAGAAAGAAAGAATATAACTATAATTGAAGCAATGAAGACTATGATCCACAGTCAAGATCTTCCAATGCACTTATGGGAAGAAGCAACAAGAAAAACAATGTATGTACAAAACAAATTATCCCATAGTTCACTTGGGTTCAAAACCCCTAAAGAGGTGTTCTCCGAAAATAAGCTAGAAGTAAGCCATCTCAAAATATTTGGTTGTCTAGTATTTGTACACATTTTGAAAGAGAAGAGAACCAATTTGGACCCTTCAGGAAATAAGGGAATATTTGTTGGATACTGTGAGGTATCCAAGGCCTTCATAATTTATAGACCAGGTTACCATCATATTGAGATCAACAGAGATGTAACATTTGATGTAGATGCAACACTCAATAAATCAAGGAGATTCCATCTTGAAGAAGTATATGAAGAAGAACCTATAGCTCCCAGAGTTGCAGAACCAGTGAGAGGTGTCATAACTTCCCTTGATGAGGAGATTCCAGAAGATCATGACATAATAGAATCTCAAGAACCTCCCCAGATGACGATCTCTCATAAGAGAACGCCAGTATGGGCAAGGGAATTTATTCAATATGGAGAGAAGTATGGTGCCCCAGAAGGAACCATGAGACAGATCAAGAAACCTAATCCATTCTCCAGTTACATGGTTTTGATGTGTGATCTTATAGAGAAGAAACCTGCTTTCTTGAAGAAGCCATTCAGAAGAAAGAATGGGCAGATGCCATGACAAAATAATACTAATCCATTATAAAGAATGATGTATGGGAAATAGTTCGCAGACTGAAGAGAAAGGATGTGGTATCTTCCAAATGGCTATACAAGATAAAAGATGTCGTTGATGGAAGTATTGAGAAATATAAAGCAAGGTTTGTATCTCGTGGATTTTCTCAAAAGGAAGGCATTGATTATGAAGAGACATTTTCTCCTGTAGCCAGATACACTTCAATCAGAACCATCATAGCCCTTGCAGCTAATATGAAATGGAAGTTACACTAGACGGATGTGAAAACACCTTTCTTAAATGGTGTCATTGAAGAGGAAGTGTATATAGAAAAACCTCAAGGGTCTGAGATTGAAGATATAAAAAACATGTCTTCAAGTTGAAGAATGTTCTGTACGGATTAAAATAAGCTACTAGAGCTTGGTATGGAAGAATTGACAATTTCCTGACAAGCTTGGGCTTTACCAAGAGTAAACCTGATTCTAACCTTTACTTCAAGGTTATGAATGATGAGCCTGTTATATTGTTGTTGTATGTGGATGAATTATTCTTATCTAGAGAAGAAAAGTTCATCATTGTTTGTAAGAATAAGCTCACTGCATAATTTGAGATGAAAGACCTAGGCCTAATGCACTATTTCTTAGGTCTTGAGATTTGGCAGAGCTCAGAGAATATATTCCTTAACTAAGGGAAGTATGCAGTTGAAATACTGAAGAGGTTTGATATCTTGGAGTTTAAATCCATGAATACACCCATGGAAACAAAGTTGAATCTCCTGGTTGATACTTCGTTAGAATTGGTTGATGCTACGCTATACAGAAAGATCATTGGATAGTTTATGTATCTGATGGACACCAGGCCATATATATGATTTGCTGTGAACAACTTGAGTCAATTTCTGGTAGAACCAAGACGTGTTCACCTTGTTGTTGCAAAACATGTGATGAGATACCTTAAGGGTACACTGGATTTTGGTCTCAGTTATAATGGAGATCATGACTTCAGACTGAGTGGTTATACCAATTCGTATTGGGCTGGAAGTGTCTATGACAGAAAGAGAACCTCGGGATGTGGTTTCAGTCTAGRGTCAACCATGATCTCATGGCAGAGTAGGAAACAATCAAGTATTTCTCTCATCACGACAGAAGCAGAATACATTGCTGCATGTTCCACCAGTTGTGAAGCCATATGGATTCATAAGTTGTTGATAGGTCTATTTGATCTGGATATGGAAGAAACCATGATTTTATGTGATAACTAGAGTTGCATAAAAATGATAGAGAACCCTGTGTTCCATGACAAGTCAAAACACATAGAAATCTGATATCACTACATTCGTGATATTGTGTAGAGAGGAGCCATAAAGCTCAATTATGTTGGCACATATGAGCTTGTTGCAGATGTGTTGACCAAGCCTTTGTCTTGTGTAAATTTTGATAACTTATGAGACAATATTGGTATAGTTCGAAAGGACCTCCCTCGAAAGGGCGAGTAGTGTTGATGCCAACCTTGTGCTGAAGATTTCCAGCTTCATGCTGATTTTGATGTGATGCTAACCTTGTGCTAAAGATTTCTAGCTTCAGGATGATGTTGATGTGATGCGAGCCTTGTGTTGAATATTTCCATATTCGTGTTGATGTTGATGTGATGCCAGCCTTGTGATGAATATTTCCATCTTCGTGCTAATGTTGATGTGATGCCATCTTTGTGCTAAATATTTCCAGCTTAGTGTTGATGTTGATGATGCTCCAACCTTTGTGCTGTGATGTTGTTGTTGTTGATGTTGTATCAGCCTCGTGCTATTACTGATGATGATGATGTATTAGTGTTATACAAATCCATGTTGATGCAGATGATGATGATGCCATTCTAGCTCCTTTTTGTGGATGATGATATTGATGATGAGAAAAAATTCTGATGATTTATAGATATGCCAGTCCATGTTCCATATATTGTTGATGTTGTTACCCTCTCTCTCTCTCCTGATGATGTTGTTGAATACCCTTCTTATTAAGGGGGAGTGTTGAAATATTGTAACTACAAAGAGTATTCTATTTATTATTGAGTTATTATTTATCAAATCAATCCCCTTTTGTGGATTGATCATGTTATAATTTGTACTTGACCAAATCTCATTTTTGTGGATTGGTCAAAACCTAATTATATTATGCTAATTAAGAAGTTGACCCCCAGGCCTAATTAAAGTGGTTTTAACCACTAAGAAGAGAAGTTGGCCCTACCTAATGAAGATACACCTTTCCAGCACCTGCCAAATAGTATAAATAAAGGAGGATAGCGCCTCATTTGTTCACTCACTCATGCACTCATCATGTGTTGGTAGCTGCAGTTGGAAGAAGAAGGAAGAGAGAGGCCCATTTCTTATTGTTGGATATTCTCTAGTGTTTTGGTTTATTGTCTTGGAATTGTATTGCCTATCTATATTAAGGAAGTTTTTGTTGGGTTTTCTCCCCCATGAGGGTTTCCCAAGAAAAATGGCGTGTATCTTGTGATTGTGTTCTTTTAAGTGATCCTACATATGCTATTGTTATCTAGTAAATTGAAAAGAAACATAATAATAGCTCGAAATTTAACAGGGTGTTGGGGTCCTGGTACAACCACAACATCTTGGTCAAGACAAGGCCTGGAAGGATTATTTTGATTATCCATCTGGGCTAAAGTCTGTAAATTATTTGAAGTTTGAGATTGCTCAGAAGATGAAATTTATTCATCAAAATATTCTTCTTCGGAAGGAGGTGGAGAAGGATTATTTGGTGAAGGAGGAAGACCATATCCCCCAGCACCTAGAATAAGTATTTCAGATGGGAAAATTTCGTGCAATGTGTAATTTGGTGTACCCGTAACAAGAATATTTTCCTGATGACCAGACAAGTTAAGAGGTTGATGCAATTGGTCGCCCAACTTCCTAAGTCTGGCCAAGGTATCTTGGATTCTTATTATTGATCGACGAGAATTATGGATAATCTCTTGTACATTAAGTCCCTAAGGAAGTGGTGTCATAGGTTCGACTGGAATAGATTGAGAATGTGGTTCGAGTGGAATAACAGGTTGGGCTTCAGATTTAGTGGCGGTATTGGGTACAATAGTGGAGTTTGAGTGACTACAAGTTATAACGGGAGAGTGATTATTAGGAGGTTTCTTTCGACCTCCTTATGCCATTAATATCTTTCAGGACCTCCTTCTAGGACCATTTGTTGATGGGAATATGTGACCACACCATCAACTATGAGGGAAATCCTGGTCCGAGGTTGTCTAAGTAACCTAAGACGTTTGGGATGACTCACCCTGACGGGTTTTACGGATCCATTGGCCAATAAAGGGATATAATCTAAACTATAAAAATAAAATCACTAACCAATTACCTACTATGTACATTTATGTTCTATATAGACCAAGTATACAAATTATTGCAATATTTGCAAAAAACCTTAGAAACTAAGTTTATAAAAGAGAACCAAATCTCAAGAAAAATGTAAATAGATCTAAGGTATATTACTAATCCACTTTTACCTTTGAAAAGAAAAGAAAAGAGTTAAATCAAATGATAATGTTCTCAATTAAATAAACAAAGTATTAAACTTATAGGTGAATCTTCTTTCACAAAGAAAATACAAAATTAAATAATAAAAACAAAAGAAACTACTAACCTAAAACTGGTCAGTATTAAAAGACAAACTACGTGTGTTCCTTCCCGTATCAAGATCCTCCTACAACCTGCCTATTAAGAGAAATCTATAGTAGACATTTGTATAATTCTAAGACTATAGAAATTCCAAGAGAAAGTCACTTCACTTTGACAATTTAGATCTCATTCATAATACATAAAGGACAAATTTTGTATCGCTAATCTCAGATGAGGATATAAATGACCATTTACAATAAGAAATAAATTTCAATTGGACAAATAGATTTGTGCAAACTCAAATTATATGAACAAATTCAATACATTTCAAGATCTTCATAAAAAATGATAGAATCACCTGGGACTATCGAATTTGGAATCATGGACTATTAAAGGATTGAAACAATTAATATATAGACGATAATAATTAACCATGCATCGATAAAACAGACTAAAGATAATTTTAATCAATTCATAATCAATTACTTGAAGAATACGAACCATAATTCAAGATATTATAATATAAACATAACTCTTTGACTCATAGGACAAAAGCATTAAGTAAAGCATAATTCTATATTCATCAAAAAAATATTCAGTAGTCCATCTCCCATAATTTTCACCATGCCTGATATCAAAGCTAATTGAGTATTTAAAAAACACAATGATCTACTTCTCATATCCACATGATAGAGGTAAATCTTCAAAAATAGAGTGTTTTTAAAACTACATACTAATATGAGTTTATAATAATAATGTTTACACCAACTTATAAAAGTTTGTTATAACATTCATTCAAAAATATATTCTGAATTGTTTGGAATAAATCCTACTTTTAAAAACAAAAGTACTTCATGATTCTTCATTAAGAAAGCATCACATTGATCATCTTGTCGTTCTTTTTTGATACCTGAAAATAAAATTAAAATCCAATTAAAAACCACATTAACTAATTTAAGACAAGCTACAAAATCTTTGATTCTGTAGCTAGTCTAAAAACAATGTAACAAATAATGCTTAATAAAAAACAAATCAAACTGAAATAAAAACAAGATTAATTTTCCCAAATTAAACATTCGAAAATGAAGATTCGTTCATATCTGATCCCATAATAGCATTGGCATTTGTTGAATTCTTAATAATAATATGTCATGATTTCCTGGGTTTCTTGTTTTCCCGAGGAACACTTTGTTGCATTTAAAACCTCAACTGCCGATTGTCTCTTTCAAGTTACCTATTCTGCCTCATAACCTGATTAAGGCACATTTGTAAATAATGGACGTCTACACAATACCTCTAGGCCCATGCTAAGCATTCGTGACAACACACAGGTTCCAAATTTGAGAGAGATTGTTGGTGGTCTAAGTGTGAAGGATTTTCTTGCACCAACATAGCCTTTAAATCAACCTGAATTCCTAAGAATCCCTCACAATCTTGAAGTAATGGGGGAAAATTAGAAACAAATTCATACTAAGGATGACTATCCTCCATAGAGTTTGGGATTTTATTTTCAACAGATTTTTGAAATTATATCATAATCGTTTGAATGGGATCATTCCTTTGTTTTTGTCTGTTTCTTAACATTCTAGACAGAGTGTGACCATTCCTTTTGTTTTTAAACTCGACTTCAAAGACCTCCTGCAAATGCCTAGTTTGTTTACCCTGCTCTCTATGTTTCTCCTTGACTGTTGGTTTCGTAGACTGTGATTGATCAACAACACTTAACGACTAATTCCTCAAATAGCTAAGGACAACTTCTAATGGTTTCCTAGGCACAAAATCATGTCTTTTGGGCTTTGATCTAGCCATAGGAAAAACATTTGTTTGGGCATCGGGTGACGTGATAGGGTCATCATGAATCGGAATCTAAATTTGAAAATCATGAGGCGAAGCCTTGGGAGAGAGGCTCTTCAAAAAATTGTGTTAAATTGATGATAGGATCATTTCGCTGAGGTAAAAATTCTTTTCTTACCATAAAACCTTCCCAACTATCACATGTGCTAACCAGATGAAAATCGACCAGGATGTGAACTAGGTCGTGATGAAACAAGCTGGTCTCAAGATTAGGGCTTGGTCGTTGATAAAAGTTTTACGTTTTTTGCAGGCTTCTAAGTGAGTAGAAGGGAAGGTTTAAACAAAACCCTTGAAACACCATAAGTAACTATATGTGAAACTATAAAACTATGCCATAACGCCCTTCATAGGTAATGAATTATTTAATTATCAACATTATACTGTGCCAACTAGTGTTAAACATCTCTAAAGGCACACCCTTTATGTGGTATTGTGACTTCTTGGATGCCAATAGAGACCACCATGGAATATTGGTTACCTTCATATTTTTAAACCACTTTTCACCTTCCCGTGGAAGACCCGTTGCCTTAGCAATGAATTCCTCAGTGACATGTAACTAAACATCCATGATTTTAGCTTTGGTGCCATTGAAAGTCTTGGAAAACGTCTTGGCCACTTCTAAATTAAACCCATCAAACGATTGAATAAAACATAACCAACCGACCTAAGAAAGCCTACCCGTCGCATCGTCATGGGACAACAAGGTTTGAAAGCCTTCAACTCTATCATCACTATGGGAGCCATAGATTTAGCAGAGGTAATCCAAAAGACAAAGAAACAATTTTCATCATGGGGAAAACGATGTAATTGCCATAGACCAAGCCCATAAACAATGAAGGAGGCTGAACAAGCATACCTGATGATAAACAAACACTTAAATATTTGATGATTCTCTACCATTATCTCCCACTCCAAATTTTGATTACCTCTTGTAGACCAGAGGACAAATAGGTTCGAAATTAAGAAACCCATGAAACCCTCGCAGCCTACCATGAACTACTGACCCGATTTTAGGACATTAACACCACACAAAGTAATGATTCATGTGACAGTCGAAAGGTCAGGCCAAGGTAAGTAGGCATCACTAAACATTGTGTCGTGATATAACAATTGCAGGTGTCAAATGGTTTTTTATGTCAAGACTGTTTAGAGCGGTAAAGTTTTAAATGAACCCTGTATCATTCATATCAATGATTTATCAATAGTTTTAATCAAGGATTTAGTTCAGGTTCAACACTTAAGTTCATAAATTATTTTAAATCAAACCCATACCTCTTAAAATCAAGCTTAGTTTCTAGGAAATGAGCCTTGCTTAGGTTGTTTAATATTATTCATAAACCCTCCATTAAAATATAGTTCAAGGACCTTCTATCCAGATCTTATATTAGTTAAAGCAAAAAAACAATAATCTTTAATCCATGCAAAGGGATACTGTCACACAAGTTCAATCAACTATTTGCACGAAAATAAGCTTCAATTTCATGCCTCGGGAAACATGTCACCT
>SNQJ01S0023017.1:0-15012 GCA_010110895.2 Picea sitchensis | reverse complement strand
AATTTCAGGTCTTCCAGGGCTGCTGCCTTAGCTTTAGCATGCCCGAAATTTAACAAAGAATAGGAATTTAAATGAATAGGAAAAGGTGGCCATACCTTCTTAGAATATCCCTTAAGTTCCTTTCTTACGCCACCGATTATGGTTTTCCTGGAAATCTCACGACAAGCCAGCCTATCGAGTATGAATAGTGGTAAGGCATTCCGAGGAACAAAAGCACCGAAAACCCTGAGATATTAAAATTCTGCTTCCACATACCAATCGACTATAATGCTCAGATTTACCGCGATACTGTCTGAGATCCTGGGTGGTGGGTGGCCGAAGATAGTGACATGCAGCAGTACCATTACCCAGTTAAAGATTTCATACACAAAATCTGAAGCTTTGTCTTCCCACAGCTTTGAATGGTAGACGTGGATGGGCTCAACCTCCGATGGAGTCCATCTACAACTCATTAAGGGAAAAGGCGTCAGAAAACAAACGGTGTCCATGATATATGCAGACATAAAGAATGAAGGGATCTTTTCGCTCTATTTCTGCGCTTGATACTCTGTAACTCGACTGGTCAAACTATTAGATAGTAGTTCAGCCTAGTCGAAGGAATAGCCTTCGACGATCGAATGAATTAGAGGCACCCACTGAAGGAAAAAATGTGTGGTGTCCTCTCTCCCATATAATCTGCAGGTCATCATAGCCACATATTTGAATTGTGGTTCCAGAGAAAATATTGAATATATACCATTACTGTCTGCCCTGAACTTCACAAGGTGTGAAACCCAATCTTTGATTAAACCGGACATAGTCTTGTCGTATTGCACACATTCCTTCTGTTTAAAATTCTCCAAGAATTCGACATTGTATGTAAGGTCTGACACGGTTGGCAACTTGTACATAGCCTGCAATTGTTTGGGTCTGAAAGTTCCAATGGTGACCCTCTGCTCGTTGAAGATGGTTCTGGTTGGTATATCTACATGGTCTAATGCCCACCGGACCATATCATAGTAAGGGAGCAGACGTGTCCTAGTCGCTACTTTATGCATTTAAGCCTGGACGACGATCTTATATTTGGTGATCAAGTCGTCTTTTTCATTTTCACTGGAATCATCCGAAACATATACCAATTCAGACTGTAGAACCTCATAAATATATGACTAGGTCCTGATAGAGTCGACACTTCGAGGTGAAGTGTCAAAAACGTTGTCTGAACCTTGTCCTAAAACCTCAACAGTGGCTTTAGACGCTTTTCGCAAGGCCATGGCGGGGGATTCTACTTTAGCTCTCCTGCGATAACAATATGTATACATATAGAAATTAGTTCGCTCTAGAAAGGTTTGCTCTGCGTAGAATAGGAATGAAATTTGTGACAACAAGTAAAAGATCCATGCCTTCAACCATTTAAAACTAGGTCGTCCTTAGGAACAGAACGGTCAAATCATTCTTAAATATAAATCTAGCAATAAAAACCAAATCCTTACTTGTCGATTCGCCTCATTTCCAATTAATGTCTTAGATTTTCACAGTTTGTAATGCAAGTTGGCGTAAGGAAAGTTTAAAATTGCCTCGTAGACTGTGCATATTAATTTTCGTATTAGAACACTGGAAATGCTGGCTTAGCTTAATTAATCAGGCCTTTTTGAATGTTAATTAATCTTTCGACATTTGCCTCATCGTGAGCTTTCACTTTAACCCTTTAAACCTCTAAAACCTGAGGTTGCGATAATTAGCTTTGGTTAATAAAAAACGTAACGATGATTAGGCATTTAATTAATTACGTTGTTATTTATATCGTGACTTCGCAACTCAGGGCTTCGAAGGTATAGCTTCCGGGAGGCTTGTATGCCGAGTTGTGAAATCGCGAGATCGCGATGATATGATCTAATTAAATTGGAGGATAAAATCAGATTGAGTGTTTAATTAATTACGTTTCTATTTTTATCGTGACTTCGCAACTCGACGCTTTGAAGGTATAGCTTCTGAGGGAAAACATGCCAAGTTGCGAATTCCTGACAGAGCTTAACTGCGGTTAAGATTTTTACCTTTAACATTAACCTGGGTTACTAAAACAAGAAACTCTTGGTTTTAGCTATCGAGGTTATGACAGTAAGACTTTTGGAGCTAGCAAACGCCGAGACACGAAATCCCGATGATGCTTAATTGTAGTTTAGAGTATCTTTACTCTCAATATTGATCTGGGTAAACTTTTTTTTTTTAAATTATTTCGCCGTTTCGCCCCTCGGGACTTGTAAACTAAGTGATCTATAACTTCCGACATGTGACATCCCGAGGTAAAAAAGGAGAGACTCGTTTAAACGATTAAAAGAAAATAAATCGTGCCTTAAGAGTATGATAGCCATCACCGCTTGCGTGATGAGACTCCTGGGAATTTGGGGAAAATAAAGGAGAATACCAAAACCAGCTTTCGATTTCAATCATTAGGATATAAAATTTAAAAAAGGATAAAAAACAAAAGGCGGCTCCAACACCAGGTTTGGCCAGAAATTTGATTTCTGTAAGAAAAATGGACGATGCAGGGGTAAAAACAATATTTGAAAAGGAAACCTGCAGGATGGTTAGAGTAGCAATGGTGTTGCTGAAGGGAGTTCAGTTTGGAACTCTGTATAAGTTGCAAGGAATCACTATTAGTGATGGGTGTAATATTTCCGTTGTTCTTGATATTGGAGTTGAAGAAGAAAGGACTCCTACAGTCTCTGGAGAAAAGGTTATGCTGTGGCATCAAAGATTGGGGCATATCGGAGAGAAGGGTCTTCGACTACTACATGGTAAAGGCATGGTTGAAGGTATGCCTAACTTCTCTTTGGGTTTTGATTTCTGTGAACATTGTCTATATGGGAAGCATAATCGGGTAAGATTCCCCTATGGTACAAAGAGGGTAGAATGAATTTTACAACTAGTTCACAGTGATGTTTTTGGACCTGTGTCGGTCCCATCATTGGGAAAATATGTGTACTATGTCTCATTTATAGATGAATTCTCGAGGAATACTTGGATATATTTCCTCAGGAAGAAATACGAAGTCTTTGACAGGTTTAAATAGTTTAAGTCTCTTGTTGAGAATTAAACAAAGAAAATAAATAAGGTGTTGAGGATAGATAATGGCAGAGAGTTCCGCGGGAATGAATTTGAAGAATTCTATAAGAAGTGTGGTATAGAAAGGTATAATACTACTCCATATACGCCTCAAAAAAATGGAGTTGCAGAAAGGATGAGCATGATGTTGATGGAAAAAGCAAGGTGCATGCTCAGTGGTGTCGAGTTAGGGAAAGAATTCTAGGCAGAGGCAGTGGGTACTGCATGTTACCTGGTCAACAGTTCACCCTCATCAACATTGGATAACAATACTCCACAAGAGGTATGGACTGGTAAGGAACCTTCTCTCACACATCTCAAGGTATTTGGCTGTGATGCATATGTTCATGTTCCAAAGGAAAACAAGAGTAAGATAGATAAAAAGGATGAAAAGTGTATCTTTATTGGATATAAAGATGGTCTCAAAAGGTTATAAGATTTGGAACCCAGAAACTAAGAAGGTAGTGTATAACCGAGATGTGGTATTTAGAGAAATGAAGGATGATGTTAAACAGGAAGTCCTACCATGTAAGGAAGAACAAGAGAAAATAGAGTTGTATTTAAAAGATGATGAGTCAGACTCTACAGAAGAACAAGAATCAGAAGAAGAAGATCCTCATACTCCAGTATTGAGGAGATCGGTTCAAGAAAGAAGGCTACCAGAAAGGTATACTCCATATGATTTTCATTCAAATTTTTCTTTATCTATTACTGATGATGATCCTAGAACTTTCACGGAGGCAGTGGATTCAAAGGATGCAAATCTCTGGAAAAGGGCCATGGACAAAGAAATGGATTCTTTGGATAAGAATGAGGCTTGGGATCTAGTGGAGTTTCTGATTGGAAGAAAGCCCATTGGCAGCAAATGGGTATTTTAAAATAAGATGAATGTAGAAGGAAACGTGTCCCCTGCCTTGGGAAATGTGTCACATATTTAGTTGGTTTTTCGGCACATGGATTTTTCCGATGGTTTTCTATTTCCGGTTAAGGAATTAGAGTTGTGGACTAATCCAGGTTATTGGGTTAGGGTTTTGGATGCCGATGGCTCGAATATGTATATTGTATTGTAAACAATGTATCGATATGAATGAATATAGAATATGTTGGTTTTCCCGGTTTGGGTTTCCAGGGGAAAGATCTCTGTGTAATGTTTGAATTTTCCATTATATCTTTTCTGTTCTTTTACTGAAAATCTGTTTGTAGTAAATATTGTACAAGGTTAGAATCTACAAATATGGCATATTCACATCTTACAATTGGTTATCAGATAATGCTAGGTATGCGATCTATTTGTATTGGATGTTTTTCTACTCAAAATCCTTCTTACTTAGTTTCTTTTGAGGTTGGACGAAGATTTTTCAACAACTCCTGCGAAACCGCACAATAATAAGTGCCATGAATTCTTTGCACATGCATTGAAAATACACAGTACTTCGTGCGCTAGCAATATTCCTTTTCCATTGCCAAAGTGTGCAAGACATGTATGGGCCTAGTGATACAACTTGTCCATTCATATACTTGGTCTACCTAATACAACCTATGTTCAACCATTATGCAATGAGCACGAAGGGCTCATCTTGTCGCATTACTACACATTCGTGCTTCTGCACTTACAATAGTTATGCATCCTGGATTGTGACAAGCAACGTAATTTTCAATATAGGTCATTGATTTATCATAATTTGATTTGCTTGGATATATCACACAACCCCACACATCTAAAACCCCTGCAAAGAAAATGCCAATGCAAAATTGAATAAACCAAATAAATGTAATATGCATAGAACACACACTATCAAACATAATGCAAGATGCAGAAATATTGTGTTGCATGAAGAACAGATGCAATCGTTCTCCACACAGGATTTGAATATAGACCAAGTGATAAATAGACAAATCATCCCATATGTGCACTATACATATATGTGGAAGCACTAGTCACATCGCTCTACCAATCGCATAAGCGTCTATGCAACCAACATTGACCAATGCTCGGAACTCCAGAATTTTGCACAAGAATTGAAAATAGAAGAAGCATTCACTTAGTCTATTTTGAATCCTCATGTAGTTTTCACAGTGATACTCGGTGTATTGAACACCTGATATTTTCAAGGATTGTGCAAACAATTCGTATCAAACATCCTCACAGTTTGTTATAATTCAACAATTTCACATTCCTCATACTCTAGCATCCATCATTGTGACAAGCGAACCAATTCACAAATTAGGTCACTGATCTATGATAAATTCATTGGCCCCCCTTTAGGATGGAAGGCCATGTATCTAGAAACACTGGTAAACAAATGAAATTCTTATCTGTAGATTGCTCTATGCTTTTAGATTATGCTTATTCCTATTCCAGAGGTAGCTGATATATGTTTAAAAAATATTTTACCTGATTGGCATCTTTCTCTTGGATTTGGGGTAATACCAGCTCTACAATCTATTTGAATTTCGATAATTTTCTACTCAAAATCGTTCTTACTTTTCCACTTTCAATGTTCAGCAAAACGTTTGAAATAACAACTACCAAACTACACAAAAAAAAGTGGCATGAATTCTTTTCACAAGCATTGAAAATACATAGTGCTAGTTATTTTAGCCATATTCCTTTGTCACTGCCAACCTGCACCAAAAATCATTGCACAGAGTGTTTCCATATGTTCATAGATATACTTGGTGCACTTAAGGTAGTCTATTTTTTAAGCCTTGTGCGGAGACCAGCATCGGCCACTCTCTCGTATTGCCAAACTTTCACATTTTCAAGAGCTCCACATCCCTGATTATCACAAGCAATGTCATTTTCAACATAGGTCCCTGATTTATCATAAATTAATTTTCTATGATCCAGGACGGAAGCGCACCCATCTATAAACATTGCAAATAAAATGTGTTGCTTGTCTGTACATTGCTACATGGGTTTTTATTATTGTTATTTCTATTCGAAAGCTAGTCGGTATATGCGTAAAAGACATCTTGGCCGATGTGAATCTTGTTATTGGCCTTGATGTTAAGACAACTCTTTGACCCAACTATCTATCTTTAGACAATATGCAAGTAAGAAAAAAAAAAAAAACATTTTTTATATATTGCACATCAAGAATATCTCATTCAACCATTTGTTCCAGCAATACAACTCATAAGAGAGAACTTGTATACTTAAACACTACACTAATTTCAATGCAAATATGAATGGGTCCAAGTAATTACACCATGCATACAACACCCACCATCAAACATGATGCCAGACGTGCAACTACGGAAGTGCACAAACAAGAAATGTATCAGTTCTCCGCACAAGATTTGAATATAAACTAGGTGCTAAATAGACAAAGTACCGACTATGTGTAGCATAAAACTATGCATAAGTGTTGATGACATTGCTCTGCAAATTGTACAAGTCTCTATGCAACCAACTTTGTCAATGCTAGATCATAAGTTGCATGAATTCTTAGTGCAAGGGTCGAAAGTCTACAATGATCGCTCGCCCCGTACAACTATACTTCATGTACTTAATACTATCTATTTATAAGCCTTGTGCATAGAACCTGCACATGACACCCTCTCGCACCTCATGATTTCCAATAGTTGCACACCCGTCATTGTGACAAGAGATGTAATTTTCAAAATAGATGACTAATTTACATTAAATTGATTTTCTTTGATTTAGGACCAAACGACACACATCTAGAAACAATGCTAAGAAAATATGTTGCTTATCTGTAAATTGCTCCATGGTTTTTTATTATTCCTATCGCTACTCAAAAGGTATATGATATCTATAAATTACATTGTACTAAATTGGCATACTTCTCTTCGCCTTGTCGTAATCCTAGGTCTTCCAACTATTTCAACAATCTACTTCTCACGATCCTTATACCTGCCCAATTTTGAGGTTAGACGGAGCTTTTGCAATAGCCATATCTTCGTGTTTTTCACAACTGTGCCTCTTTCATAGCACTAAAGCTCAAAATGATTGGATTTTCCTTGCAAATCTGTCAAAGTATAAATTGCATCCCCTATTTCATCCAAATTACATCCTCTATCACAATTCACCCTGCATATGCATGAGATAACACGATCATAACTGACAAAAATTATTTGCACAAGCCTTGAAAACACATAGAATTGTCCTTGTCAATGATACACATCTGCGACTTCCCAGATTCCCAACACATAGACAGACATATTGTCTCCATATATCCATAGCAAAAGCTTCCGAGCAAACTGGAAAATGCCCATCTTTCCAAAATATATTTTCTTATACTACAATCAAATCCCCAATAAAATAAGAACAAATGATCGAGATGGATTTTGATGGCCTCCCACCTATTGCAACTGGTTCATTTTGCCAGTTTTCCAGTTTGGTAGTTTTTTCCTAATTTTTGGGTCCCTAGCTTCTAGGGCCGTTTTGAGGCCCTAAACAACCTTTTTAGGGCTCTCCACAGTCAGATTGAATAAATAGTCACATTTTGACAACAAAAATTGTAGTCCTCGGATAGACTTTCCAATGGGCTATCGTGCACCTAAAATGGATATCATATGCAAAAATTACGACCCCACGAAGTTGATGTACTAACTTACCCCAACGGGGCCCACATGAATTTTGGCACTTCATCTCCTAGGGTTAGTTTTTTGGATGTCTAGGGTTTTGAAATTCATGCATATTGTCAAAATTCCTTCATAGCCTCATTTTAATCATCTTATTATGAGGGAGCGCAACTGTCACATCTCTTCTCAGAGATAAGCCGCCACCATTCTAGCAAGCTTATTTTTCATTGTATTTTACGGTTTTAGCTTATTTCCTTATTGAATAGAAACCTATTTTATTGTATCCCTGTTATTCTATGTTAAGCATATTTTAATAATAATATGTATTCATTTTGTTCTGCTCATAAAATCTGGATCAGTGGTATCAAAGTAGTCTGCTCCTTGTCGTTCTTAATGCATGTCCCTGATGAGGTCAAGGTGCAAAGAATTGGGTCTCGAGCTTGTTTCCCTTGAGGACAAAATCTCTCGCACAACCAAGAGACCTTTGATGGTGGGATAAAATAAAGATGACATGACATGAGATCCTTTCAAAATGTTTCTCGAGGAATCCCTCACACAATAGAGGAGCGAGATGATGGATAGTTTTGTGAAAATCCTTTGAGAACTACCAATAAGCGACACATCTTCCTCAAGAGGAGGCGCCACCCCCTTCAAGGTACAAATCAACTTTGATATTCATATATTTGAAGGTTAGATAGACACAAATGTTGTAGACAAATGGTTGAATCTACTAGAAGGGTATTTCTTTTTTCATAACTTTTTGAATAGAGAAAAGATTACTTTTGCGCTCCTCAAAGTTGTTCCTCGTGTCAGAGATTGGTGGGAGACTTTCTGTGAGCAAAAGGAAACAGAGGAACCCTCATCATTTACAGTTGTGGCTACCTGGGATTCCTTCAGAAATTCTATTAAGGAATAATACTACCCTTTCAAAATTTCTGACGACCTTTATACAAAATGGATCACACTGCGGAAAGAAAGAGACTAAGCAATGCCCAAGTTCACAAATATCTTCCATACCTTGGGCACGAAGCTGGGTATCAAATATTTTGAGTGAAATATAGTGCTCAAGTATTGCAGTGGTCTGCATAGATACATCCATTCTGAAATGGAGTTTATGGACATCTTGTCCTTAGGTGCGGCCTACCGATATGTCATCAAAATCGAGCAGAAGCTTAAACAAAACACATGGAAATTTGGGCCTGGGAACCCCTCATAGAAACAACAATGAAAGGGTGGCCCCAAACTGCAAAAAAAAGGACAGAGAAAATATGGACAACCTCAGGACAACCAGTCCAAGCCGCAAGCAAAGAAGGACATCAGAAAGACAAAGAAAGATACCAGGAAGTGGTGCGAATTCCATAAGAGCCCCTGGCATAACACTGTTGATTGCTACTCAAAGTAGTCACTGGTGGCTGAGGTGAAATCCTACGAATTAGATGTGGGTTTCCACTTTGAGTCAGAACCAGAAAGGGGGAGACAGATCATTAATGTAGAACCCAATGCTACCGCTGCTACCACGAAGCTCCATCCCGATGAAACAGACGAGTCAAAGGAAGGCGAGTTCCTTTTTCATTCACGGATGTGGGTGAAAGGCACGCCGCTACACTTCAACGTCGATAGTAGTAGACAAAAGAACCTCATCTCAGTGGAGGTCATCAAGAGGCTAGCCCTTTTGAAAATGTTGTACCCACAACCCTACACCATTGGATGGCTCCACCAAGGAAGCGATCTCTGTGTCAGCCAACAATGTCTCCTATCGTATGGAATCAAGCCCTTCAAAGACGAGGTATTGTGTGATGTTTCTCCTATCGAAGTTTTCAATGTTATTTTGGGCCAACCTTATTTATGGCAACGTCATGTTGTATATGAATCTAGGCCTCACACTGTTATTATTACTTTGAACAAGAAATTGTATAAGATACCCGAGGCAATCCCACCTAGTGCTATTTCCTTGATCAATGCCAAGAAATGCAGGAAGGTCATCTCTCATACCAGAAAGTTTATATTCTTCGTGATTCACTCTCAGAGTGAGAAAAATATCATAGCCACATCCAAGGCCTCCATGGCTGGCCTCTCCACATAGCAGAAGCAAGTGGATAACGTCATGGAATAATACTCAGATATATTCTCCTCACCTATCGAGGTACCTATGCACTGTCAGGTCAATCATCCCATCGATCGGACCCCCAACGCACCTCTACCCAATGGGCTAGTCTACGACCCCTCTCTGTTAGAGAATGAGGAGATTAAGAGACAGATCCAAGAACTTCTCCACAAGCGGCACATCCATCCCATCTCATCACCTTGTGGGAACCCAATCATGTTGGTGCAGAAGAAATATGGGATCTGACAACTCTGCATTGACTACCGGACCTTGAATAAAATCACAGTCAGGAACCGGTACCGGATTCCCCGAATCGATGACCTCCTTGATAATCTCATGGGGGGGAAATAATTTAGTAATATTGATTTGAAGTCTGGTTACCACCAATTCCCAATAGAAAATATAGATGTATGGAAGACCTCCTTCAAGTCAAAAGAATGTCTTTTTGAATGGTTCATCATGCCCTTCGGTTTGAAAAATGATCCAACCACTTTCATGATGATGATGGATGATATCCTACAACCTTTCACCAATAATTTTTTAGTGNTAGATGTATGGAAGACCTCCTTCAAGTCAAAAGAATGTCTTTTTGAATGGTTCATCATGCCCTTCGGTTTGAAAAATGATCCAACCACTTTCATGATGATGATGGATGATATCCTACAACCTTTCACCAATAATTTTTTAGTGATGTATATGGATGACTTCCTCATCTACAACAAGACTTGGGTGGAGCACTTGCAACATATTCAACACGTTCTACACACCCTGTGGCAACACAAACTATATTCCAATTTGGAAAAATGATCCTTCGGCATAGACATGGTCCATTACCTGGGCTACATCATTGATAAACATGGTGTACATGTGGATCCAACCAAGATCCAGGTCATCCGTGACTGGCTAGCGCCAACCACACTCACCGAGCTTTGGAGCTTCTTGGGCCTTGCCAATTTCTATCACATGTTCGTGTTGGGATTCACCCATATTGCATGGGCCCTTAGCCAATTAACCAGGGGTGGAACTAAGGAAAAATTTTTGTGGGGCCTATCCCAAAAATAAGCATTCGATTATTTGAAGCATCACTTGTGCTCAGCCTCAGTACTTTCATTACTGGACCTGCAACAACCCTTTGAAATCGATACAAATTCTCCAGACTATGTTGTGGGCGTCGTTGTCTATCATAGTGAGACACTATCAAATGTTGTCTGTAAGTACCATACTTATGAAAAATAAATGTACTCCATTGTGAAAGCCTTCCTCCAATGGAGACATTACATTCTTAGGAGGGAGACAGTCATCCACATTGATCATAAGCCACTGCATTTCATGCAGACACAAGGAAAATTGCAAAATGACCGCCATCAAAATTGGTCCACATACTTGTAACAGTTCCACCTCAACATCAAGTATAAAACAAGAAGCACCAACAGAGTCATTGATTGCTTCAATTGACCTCCAATCGCGACACTCACCACAGTGCTAGAATATTGCAACCACGAGACCTTCGGATGGCCCCACCTCTATGAGACAAACCTTGACTTCTCCACCACCTACTAAATGTTGGGCACAAACTCAGTTGCCGCTAATTTCCATCTCCAGGACGGGTTGTTGTGCCATCTGGGCCATCCCTGCATTCCATCAAGAGAGCGAGCGAAGCTGATTTGGGAAGCCCACTACAATTGGGTGGAAGGATACGTCGGTGTCAAAAAGACAGTGGAAGTACTACATAAACATTTCTATTAGTTGAAACTTCGACATGATGTGGGCAAGTATATCAAGGCCTGTACTTTCTGTGCTATTGACAAAATGACCACTAAGAAACAGGGCTTGTACACCCCTCTTCCTACTCCCTAAAGGACATGGGAATCCATCTCAATGGACTACATGTTGGGCATTCTATCCACCAAGAAGGGAAATGATTGCTTTTTTGTGGTTTTTAATCGCTTTTCCAAGATGGTGATTCTGGTTGCCTTTAAGAAGAGCATCACAACAGAGGCCACTACCAATATCTTCTTTGAAAGAGTATGGGTACATTTTGTAATCCCACAAAACATTGTCTCAAATCGATACAGTTGGTTCCTCAACACATTTTGGTCGAGCCTCTGGTCACTACTAGACACCAAGCTCACCAAATCCACTGATTTCCACCCCCAGACAAATGGCCAAACTGAGGTCGTCAATCGGATGATCGTGCATATCCTACGCATGTACAATTATAAGAACCCACACACATGGGATGAGAGTCTTCCCTATGTTTAACATAGCTACAACCGATCCCTACATAGATCAATTGGCCACAACCCCTTTCAGGTGGGGTTGGGATTCCAACCATTGGGTCCCATAGATGTTGCACTACCCCTTGCGACCACCTCATCCGACTCATCCTCTTCTCCAACTGAAGCTGACAAAGCCACCCAGTTCATTGAGTGGATCTAGCACATCTACCAAAAGGTTCATGATATTTTGCAAAAATCCAATTCAAGGTACAAGCAACATCATGATCAACATCGGGTGCCACATAAGTTTCAGGTGGGAGACAAAGTTTGGTTGCACTTGCAGAAAGAATGCCTTACAAGCCCCCATTGGAAGCTTCACCCACTCTATTATGGACCTTACACCATCACCAAAGCTATGGGTGACAATGCTTTTGAGCTCAACATTCCTCCTTTCCTTGGCCTGCATCCAGTGTTCAACGTGGCTCTCCTTCGGCCATATTTCACACCATTATTGGATACCTCAGATATGACTGAACAATTGACACCAACATATATCAACCCTAACTGCATGTAACAAACATCCAGTGATTAGATTATGGACACATAGGTCAAGGGCACTCGACAACAAAGGATCCATCTTTATCGATTTGTCAAAGAAGGACAACTCATGCACCAAGGCAAGTGGCTCACTAGGGGCGAAATTCAACATAAATTTCTTCATCTAATGGGGGAACTCAAAAAAATTGAGACCATTTCTTCCTAAGGGGTGAGGATTTATCCAAATGGATGTTGGTGGCCTTCCACCTATTCCAACTAGTTCATTTTGGCAGTTGTTTCCTAGTTTTCGGGTCCCTGACTTATGGGGCCGTTTTGAGGCCCTAAACAACGATTTTAGGGCTCGCCATAGTTAGATTGTGGACAAAGTCATAGTCTGACGAAAAAATGTGTCGTCCTTGGATATACTTTTCCAACGGGATGTTTTTCTCCTAAAACGAAGATCGTATGCAAAAGTTACGACCCTAGGAAGTTGATGTACTAACTTACCCCAACGGGGCCCACCTGAATTTTTGTGATTCATCTCCTAGGGTTACTTTTTTGGATGTATAGGGTTTTGGAATTCATGCTTATTGTCAAAATGCCTTCATAGCCTCATTGTAATCATCTTCTTGCGAGGGAGCGCAACCGTCACATCTCTTCTCAAAGATAAGCTGCCACCATTCCAACAAGCTTATTTTCCGCTGCATTTTACAGTTTCAGCTTATTTCCTTATTGAATAGAAACATGTTTTACAATATCTCTATTATTCTATGTTAAGCATATTTTAATAATAATCTGTATTCATTTCATTCTGCTCATAAAATCCGGATCAACAAATGAAACACATTCAAATGTGCCAACCTAAAAACAAAAATGCACTACAACACATGCAAAACAATGCACTGCTCCCTAACTTAGACCATAACTTGCATGGATAATTAGCAAAAGGGTCCAAAGTCTACAATCCTCATCCACCTTGCATTTCTATACTTGGTGTACCTAAGACAATTTGTTTTTACACATTGTGCTGAGAACCTGCACAGGCCACCCTCCTACACCTTAGCATTTCCAATAGTTATGCATCTGTCATTGTGACAAGGGACGTAATTTGAAAAATAGATCATTGATTTATAATAAATTGATTTGCTCCGATTTAGGAGAAAACACCAGATATCTAGAAGCAGTCCCATGAAAATATGTTTCCTATCTGTAAACTGCCCCATGGTTTTTTTATTATCATTATTTCTATCTGAAATTTATTTGATATTTATAAAAGACATTTTAGCAAATTAGCATCATTCTCTTCGCCTTGTCATAAACCCAAGTCTGCGAGCTATTTGAAAAAGCTACTTGTCACGAGCCTTTTTACTTGACCACTTTTGAGGCTGGATAGAAGTTTTGCAATAGCCATATGTCCGTCCTCTGCACATATATGAATCTCACACAGTAAAAGCCTCCAGGAAAAGTGCAAAATCCTCGTCTTTATGAACTATAATTTCCTACACTAAAATCAAACTCCCAACAAAAGAAGAACAAATGAAACACAATCCAACACACAAACCTAAAAACAACATTTCACTACACCACATGCAAAATAATGCAGTTCTCCCTAACCTTATACCTGTGCCATCTCCATCGCATCAATCAACTACAAAATAAGATGAAAAATACAAGCCAACAACAGATAAACACCTGCAATGAATTCTTCGCACAAGCATTGAAAATACAAAGAAATCGTTGTATTGATGATACTCATCTACGATTGCCAAGATGTGAAAGACATAAAAAAATACATTTCTACCATATGTTCATAGAAAAAGCCTCTCGGCAAACTGCAAAAATGCCCCCCTCTCTCTGAACTATAAATCATTACACTATAACTAAAACCCCATTAGAAAGAGAACAAATGCAACACAATGCAATGAACCAGCCTAAAAACAACATTTCTACACAACACATGCAAAATAATGCATTGATTCTTAGCCTTACACCCGCACCATATCCATAGCATCAATCAGTTGCAAAACAAGATGAAAAATACAAGCCGACAACAAGAAAACACAAAATAACAATCACAACCTAATTTTCCTTGGCCTATGGCATACAATGCAAATGATTTATTACACTCTAACGCACATTTCCACAACCCCAAAGTTAGAAGTCTTGGAACTTGTCACTACTGGCACTTGCAAATGCACAACAAATCTGTCTCTCTAAACAATAATAAATGACATAGTAGATAAACGCATCAAGCAACCAAAAGAAAAGTAAACAATAAAACCTCAAAAAAACACACCCTCTCTCCCTACTCGCCTTGGATTGCCTTCGAATTACACAGTTTCTCTAACAACCTACTGCCCACTTGACCTGCCACTGAAAAAACTAGAAACAAAACAAAAGTAGTTACATGACGCACAAAGAAACATTTATCAAACAACAACCAGACAAACTATCAAACAACACCAAAACAACAAGACATAACGCCTTCCCTTTGTAGTGTCCCCAAGGCCGAGCCCC
>SNQJ01S0023016.1:66498-79894 GCA_010110895.2 Picea sitchensis | reverse complement strand
AGGTCAACATAGTAAGGAATCTGCAATTAAGAACCTTCTAATTTGAGCTAATTTAGCAACTTCATTTTTAGGGAAATTATTTAAAACATGTAAGGGGATCTAGGAACACCTAGGAGGAAATTTAGGATCAACTCTAGGTGGGTGAGGGAAATGAGTAAATTAATAGTTTAAAGAAAATAATTATTTGAGGAAAGAGGGGGATGGACGACACTTGTGCGAAGGAGAATATTTAGAATATTTTTATTAAAACTTAATTAAAATGTGATTTAGGGAAAGTTGGATGTTGGAAAAAAATCTATAAAAGAAAGGGAAGATGAGGAAGAAGGGGATCGATTGTTAGCGTAACGTTACGCCGCCGGAATTGTGACTTGACTGATTACTTGTGGGGAGTTGGGTTTTCCCAGCTTGGATAGAAGTGGTAGCTTGGCCTTGCGAGGCGAGATGGGAAGCTAGACTTACCATCTGGATAGTGTGTGGCCCCTTTGTGGCTCGGGGATCTAAGGGGGAAGCAGAGTACCCCTAGCGATTGTCTGGGAGGTACCGGTGAGGTCTCGACGGTCGGCGAGCGGGAGCGGCAAGGAGCGCATGGCGTCATTCGAGGCGGGCCTTAAGGAAATGGTACACATTTATGTTGATTGATAGAATATTGTAAGATGTATGTTCTAGATATGTCGGTGTATTGAGTAGGAAATTGTAGGTGTAGTTTTATGACTGAAATTTTATATCCCGACTGATTTTTTGGTTGATTGATCTCCCTGTGGTGTTGACGGTGACCCTTGCGCCGCTCTCACTCTGCTCTTCGATTTACATTTTCGACTGTGTTTTCTTTCTTCATTCAGTATTTCTTATTAGGCGAATCTAGTGAGCCTAGAAATAATTGATTGCAGCCTGCCCTTCCCTTGCTCTGCATCTCTCTTAACTTTCACTGGCTGATTTATCTGGCGAGTTATCGTTGGATTACTTCTCTCCCAGACCAAATTTTACTTCTCTTACTGTGTTTTTATTGATGTCAGCAGTTTATATGTTAAATGAAATTTGGTCTCATATTTAAATAGTGAATTGTGATCTGTATTGTAAGTAGCGAATGCTTCACTGGTATGGCAGAGGTTTATATTTTAAAACGAATGTTCAGATTTTATATCCACGGGGCATTCATGCATGATAATTCAATTTGCAAATCTGAATTCATATTCAATGGTGAAACGTATTTTTTTTATTGGCTTATTTTTTTATTGCTTATTCTGGATCAAGGGAGAAATCGCATTTTAATTGCTTATTTTTAACTGCTATTTGATCAATGGAGAAGTCGTATCATGGCTTTCGGCAGTGGTCGATCTTAACACTGGCTGGGATTCCTACAAAATGCCCTCAAACCCGACCTCACCCACCTGTGCGTCCGGTTATTTTTTTCGTGCCCTTCCTGGAGGATACCCACGCAAACCGACCCCTCAACCTATGCATTTTTGGGAAGGTGTGCTCTGTGCGTCCTTATTTATTCTCTGGTGTGTTTCATGGAGGATACCCACGCTACTCGACCCTTTAACCTCTGCAAAAATTTTGTTGTTAGTCTCTTGGAAAAATGGGAGGAGAAGACCCACGCGTTTCCACTCAAACTTTGTGTTTTTTTGGGGTTTCTAGTTCTTGGTCTGGTCCACCACCCTCCCCATGCAAATGGCGGATTCATAGTCGCTGAGTTGGGCGTCACTTTCTATGTACTTTGTATTGGTGTTGAAATTTCTATACGATTTGGGGGAAGGATCTTGTGCGTGTTGGTGCAATAATTCTGGGCGTGTTGGTGGTTTTAATGTTGTGTTTTAATGTTGTGCATTCTGGCGAATAAAATATATCTCTACAACTTAAATAAAATCACCTAACTAGCCCCTGCCAGCTATGGCAAGTCAACCCTTCGCGCAGAAAAAAGAATAACTTTGTTTAAGATTCATATTCATTCGCCCGTGCCTCTGTATTGAAACAGTGTCTATTTCGCCCTGCCAAATGGTGTGGAAAACCCCTTAAATTTTGTCTATGCCACTGTCATTAAAACCTCTAATTCCATCCCTGCAAAACTGTGACCAATCTGGATAGTTACTACTTGGAAACTGTATTAGAATCATAAATTTTACCCGCCTCTGCAACTATAAACAGAATCGCCCTTGCAACGGCGCTCAATCTGTAACCTTTCGCCCTGTACTTGAATTAAAAATCATTTAAATATTTGCCCTTTCCATAGCGCGATGTACGGTGGTAAGGGGATTTTCTATGACGCGGTCAGAAAGGAAAATTCGGAGTTGATTCCCAGCACAGTTTGCATTGCGATAGTTTCCCAATGGTGATTGATGTCAGGCAGGCACCCACAGCCGCCAGTTGTCTCGTTGCTAAATGTTTCTTTACTTAGCCTAGTGGATGGGTCGCCAGTTTTTATTGTCATTGTTAATTTACAGGGTAACTGTTTTATTCAATGCATCTATTATTGCAATGATAAGTAATAAGAATAAAGCGTAAGGGTGAGTATCTTGATAACAGAATTGTTTTTGAGATTGTAAAAGCATTGTCACTATAATATGATAATTGGCAATATGTAATTATAAGGCCTTTGCAATAGATTGTTCTTACCATGTAATAAACATAATGCAATGTTAGGGTTATAGAGAATTAATGTTATTGTTATGCTAATGCAATGTTATCGTAACATAAAAGGTAGTAACATAAAAGGTAAGGACATGGTTATTTTAGTGGAATGTTACTGAAATTTTAATGTTATGGTGGAAGCCAATATCGAGGGTAATGTCAACCTTCAAGCTATTATTGTTCATAATAAAACTAGTATCATATAAGGTTTAAGTTATTGTTAATGCTTAGGGTAATGATCGACGTAATGCAAAGTGGAAGGTGTGCTTATGGTATTGTTAATGCTAAGGTTATCACTGTTTTATGGTAATGATTATGTACTGAAACATTTAATGTTAATGCTAAAGGTTATGACAATATAAAATGTGATGTCGTTATGGATAATGTTATTGTAATTTTATGGTATATGTAACATATAGGATGTATTGAGATTGTTAATTAATTGCAGGGTTAGTACTATGATTGGAATTGTCCAATCTCACAGTTGTATGATATCAGACTCTTCGATCTGATAAAGCAAGTCGCTCTGTATATAAGTCTGTGGGTGTGATTATTCTCTGTGTAAAGAATCCAGTGCCGTATCAAGAGTCTCGGGCCCTTTAAAGGCAGGGTTTCCACTCTTGCGACACACCTCTAAGGTCGTATCAGTAGTCTCAGGCTCTTTAAAGGCAGAGTTCCCACCACTGCGACCTCCTGACAGAGATTACTAGTTTGTGCCTGAGCAGTCGGCCAGGAGCCTATCTGACATTCTCTCTCTCCAGAAAAGAGAACTAAGATTAAACGCCCTGCTTTCCTGTGCAGAAATAGTAAAATATACTACTATGGATTCTTCCATCTGTGTCCACACTGTACATAACACAGTATGTCGTTTAATGCTTGTAGTTACTTGTTGTGCACCTTATGTCTATGGTCGTTTAATGCTTGTAGTTACTTGTTGTGCGCCTTATGTCTATGGTCGTTTAATGCTTGCATTTACTTGTTATGCGCCTTATGTCTTCTTGTTGTGATCATCGTGGTTGCGTCTTGTTAGTCGTCGGGTGGCGACGTAGAGTCAAGTGTGTATGTTTCCTTTTTACACGCGCGCACACACTTTTAAAAACAAAGAAAAAATTGCACCTGTTATCAGAGTTGTTGTCGTAACGAGGTTGTTACACAACTACTATAACTCGTTTGACCATGTGATTGACGATTGTCCATTATTTTTGGCCAAACTCTATTAGAGACAACGATAAAACCAACAAGTACAATTAATATCAGCAAAACCTCGCGGTGAGGACCCTAAAGTCATTTTTATTACTAGAGGAGGCATTGTTACAGGAGAAGATAGAGTGACCCCAGGAAAGACTGCAGAAGGATCAGGGATCAAAAGAGTTGCAGAAAAGGCACAATTGTTTGATCCAAGAAGGGAGAGGCATACTTTTGAGGAAGCAAGGAAAGAATTTGTAGGAGAACAAGTTTCTTCATATAAGGTACAACCAGAAGTAAGGGAATGTGAAATGCCACCAGCATTTGATCAATCTGCCCTAGCTAGACAAGGAAAAGAGGTAAGCAAGCTCATGGATTTTTTATACACATGTATCAATTTGATTAAAGATGAAAAGGCTATACAAGAATTAAAACACCTAGTAAGATAGTATGAAATTGGGAGAATAGACCCTATGTTGAGTAGAGTTGTGAACCAAGTATCAAGGAAAAGAAGAACAAACAAGGAATTACACCTTAGTGCTCAGATTGGAGACTATGATGTGGACTATGTGGTCCTAGACTTTGGATCAAAATTCAATGTTATGACGAAGCAGACTTGGGCACTGATGGAAAAACCTATATTTATTTACTCTCCTATCAGGCTCAGGATGGCTAATCAGTAGGCGGTGATACCCTTTTGTAAGACTAGAGCATTTCCCTGTAGACATCGATAGGATAAGGACATTTGTAGACTTCGAAGTGATTTAAATTGTTGATGATAGTTTGTTGTATCCTGCATTGTTAGGAATTGATTGGGATTTCAACAATTCAACTGTTGTTGACCTAAAGAAGAGAAGAATGACATTTGAGGGTAATGGAATTAAATTCATTGCACCTATGGACCTAGACAAAGGTCGCATATACACAAAACCTATCAGGGAAGAAGATTGTGCTTGTGAGCTAGAGAACATTTACAAACTGACAACAAGACAATAGGATTAAATTAATCCTACAGGAGATGGAAATATCAGCTGGCGAAGTGAAAGTGCATGTTCGTTAGACTCAGGGGAAGCCTTGGAAAATTGGCAGAACAGAATGTATGAAGTCTCCACACGACGATGTTCCAGATTGACTAGAGCAGTTCGTTGGATTGGCACAGAAGTAAGTAATCTTTCAACATTTGATGGTTTAAATCACTTAGAGATATTTTTTATCTGAATTTGAGAAAATTGTACCAGTACAACAGAGGATGTTTGGACTGGATGAAGCCTTGAAATCCACACCAACTAGATGGTGGGGAGCACATAAGAGGAACATCATGGAGTAGACACAGTGGTGCACATTATTTACAGTGTGCTTTTCAGACCAAGCAGAAGGATGCGAAGTTTGGTACACAGGTCAGAGTTGTCCTAAGGACCATATGCGAAGTTGTGAGAAGGCCTGGAGAAACACTCCTAAAGAACAGTGGGCACATAATTTCATTAACACCTTGGATACCACACCTATCAACTGGTATCTTCAAGAATAATTGTGCCTCATTACTACAGACTAGTGTGGAATGACTCGGAACTTTATAGCTACGTTTTTTATTTGAAAGTCAGTACCCTATAGTAGATCAGGCTTTACAAATTGTAAGACAAAAGGTCTTTGAGGAGGCACCTAAACTCCCTTGTGAGCGAGAAGAAGATGAATGGACTGTGCCTCTTCAGCAGTTACAGGGATGTTATAATATCAATGTTGATGAGTATGATGACCCTAGAGATGTAAACATTGCAGAAACTGAAGGTCATAGAGAAATAGAAGGGCCAGGGATTGAGTTACCTTTTATTGGACAACCCATTAAAATTAAGAAAGTTAATATTGCAACAGAGAAAACACCTAAATTAGAAAATGTTGGAGACTATTGGGATGGGCTTGAAAAATGCACCAACCATCTTTTCCAAGGTGGTGGTCGAAGCATTTAAGGACTTCTTACACAATTTCTTGGAATCTTATTTTGATGATTGGACTATCTTTATCGTACTGAAATACCACATTGAATGTTTGAGATTGATGTTAGATAAGTGCAAGCAATGTCAGATATCCCTGAATCTGAAAAAGTGTATTTTCTTTTCATCCTTTGGAGTGTTTCTAGGGAATATTGTGTGTAAGCAAGGGTTGTTGGTGGATCCTTCCAAGATTTTCATCATTGTTGACCTACCTCCCCCTGCTTCGGTCAGAGACCTGCGCACTGCATTAGGACACATTGGATACTACAGGAAGTTCATTAAGGGTTATGCACAGATAACAGCACCTATGGAGAAGCTCTTAAAGAAAGATAGCAAGTTCCAATGGACAAAAGAATTCCAACAGAGATTCAACACACTTAAACAGAAAATGGTCACTGCGCCTATATTTGTTTTTCCAGATTGGAGTAAGGAGTTCAATGTTCATTTCAATGCTTCGTCCATTGCATTAGGATCAGTCTTAGCACATCCGGGTGCAGGAGACATTGACCACCCTATAGCCTTTTCTACAAGGAAGCTTTCTACGGCTGAAAGTAACTATACCACGACTGAAAGAGAAGGCTTGGCTATGGTATATGCGCTACAAAATTTCAGACACTATTTGTTGGGAGGATATTTTAAGATGTTCATTGATCACTCTGCATTGAAGTACTTAGTCAACAAGACAATGTTGGGGGGGAGAATATGTAGATGGATACTACTATTCCAGGAGTATGATTTTGAAATTGTGGTCAAGCCAGGAAGAATGAATAAAGGACCTGATCACTTATCTAGGTTGGAACATGGAGAGGAACCTACTATCTTGGAGGATACACTTCCAGATTCACAATTGTTGGCCATCAGAAAAGTAGATGATCACTTCGCCGAGATAGTTCAGTTCTTGTCTACATGGATGGAACCTCGCGAGTACACAGTCATTTAGAAGAAACAGTGGGTAGTCCGCGCATCCGACTTTCAACTCATAGTTGGGAAGTTGTATAAGATGGGACCAGATGAGATCTCAAGAAGATATTTTATGAAGGTCTAAATACCATTGATTCTTCCAGAGTCACATGAAGGCATCGCAGGAGGACATTATGCAGGGAAAGAAACAGTGCAGAAGGTTCTTAGAGTAGGCCTCTGGTGGCCTAATTTACATAAGGATGCTAAGGAATACTACAGATAATATTAATAACTCGTATTCATGAAATCCATAACTCAAATTATCATCATAACACATGCATAATAAAATCAAGTACTCATAATCAAAGTCAATATTCCACTCCGTGACCCAATCTTGAATGTGTGTCCTCTCATGTGTGTCCTCCCAAGTGGCAGAATGTGGACTATTGTCCCATTGAACCTTGACCTGATTGACCAATCGAAACCGTAGTTGTTGAGTGCAATGGTCCAGTATGCGGATTGGCTCCACTATGAGAGAACCCTCATATGATACCTGCAATGAACTCAAATCAATAATATGTGACGAATATGAAATATAATGATGTAAAACTGAAAAATGAAACACATCATGCATATGTCTCAAATAATAAGGTAAGGCTAGTCAGTAAGTCATGGGTCCTTTCTTTTCTATAACTTCAAAAGGTCCCATAAACCTTGGAGAGAGTTTAGCACCCTTTCCAAACTTAATCAAACTCTTATGCGACTTCACTCGTAAAAACACTTTATCACCAACCTCATAGATGTGGTCTATACAATGTGCATTTGCATAAATCTTTTTTCGGTCTTGCGCTTCCTTAATTCTTTTCTTTATGGTTTGCATATAATCTTCCATTTCCCGAATAACTTCTAATCCCACCGGGACCCTATATTCTAGTCTATCTCAACTCAGAGGTGTCCTACACAGTCATTTGTATAGAAACTCAAAAGGTGTCATCTTTATTGATCTTTGGTAACTATTATTATACACAACTTCTACCAATGGTAAAAATTATTCCCATCGTTTATGTTGATCCATCACATACATTCGAAGCATATATTCTAGAATTTGATTCATTCTTTCTGTTTTTCCATCATTTTTTGGGTGATATGTTGTACTAAAATTTAATTGCATGCCCAAAGCCTCTTGGAAATTAGTTCAAAAACTTCTAGTGAATACTAATCCTCGATCAGATATTATATTTCTTGATACACCATGTAATCTTACAATTTCATTAACAAAAATTCTAGCTATGTCAGGTGCTTGATAAGTCGTACGAACTGGAATAAAATGTGCACTCTTCGTCAAAGTGTCAACAACTACAAAGGTAGAATTGTGTCTCCTTATCGTAAATGGAAATCCAACAATAAAATACATCGCTATAACTTCCCATTTTGATTCAGGAATCACATGTGGATGTAACAATCCCACTGGATGACTATGTTCATCCTTCACTTGTTGACATTCAAGAATTCTCACCACATATTTAACTATATCATTTTTCACTCCCTTCCAAAATAATAATGGTTTGAGATCTGCCTTCATTTTTCATGAGTCCTGGATGAGCCATATACACTGCTTAATGAGCTTCGCTCAAAATTAAATTTCTCATTCTGTCATTTGGTGGTACACAAATTTTACCATTATATATTTATAGTCCATCGTTGTTCAAAGAATAACCCTCATATCTAGGTATCATCATGGTATCTTGTCTGATATTGTCGTTTACTTCCTTGTACCAGTCATCTTCTATCTATAATGCTAAAATATTTTCCCAAAGGTTCATTTTTAGTGGTATTACTGAGAAAATGTGTGGTCTCTAACTCAACACATCTACTACTCTGTTAAATGTTTCTTTAATGTACGTGATTTCAAAATCAGACTCACTTAAAAATTTTGACCAACGTCTTTGTTGTGTGTTCAAGTCACTAAGTGTAAAAATGTGTTGCAATCCATTGTGATCAATTTTCAATTTGAATTTTCATCCAATAAGGTAGTGCCTCCAAATGCGTAAGGCATAAACAATCGCTAATAATTCCAAATCGTGTGTTGCATAATTCTCTTCATGCCTTATTAGTTTCCTTGAATATATGTGATAACTCGACATTCTTGCAATAATACTCCACCCAATCTTTCCTTGGATGCATCAATGCATACTAAGAATTCCTTGTCCATATCCGGAAATTTTAATATCAGTCTTGTTGATAATAATTCCTTAAGATCCTAAAATGCTTCAACACATTTCTATGACCATACGAATTTCTTATTCTTCTTTTTCAATTCTGTAATTGGATTTTCTATTTTTGAAAATCCTTCGACGAAGCATCTATAGTAACTTGTTAATCCCATAAAATTATGTACTTCTTACACATTCATCGATGTTGTCAATTCCATAATAGCCTCTACCTTTGTTGGATCCATGACGATACATTCTCCAGAGATAATGTGTCACAAATAGTGAATCTTCTTCTAATAAAAATAACACTTTGACAACTTTTCATACAACTTTTTTTCTATTAAAAACTGCAAACCTAATCTCAGATGTTCATCGTGCTACTCTTTTTTCCAAGAGTAAATTAATTTATCGTCAATAAATACTTGTACAAACTTGTCCAAATATTTGTGGAATACCCCATTCATTAAACTCATGAATACACCATGGGAATTTGTCAAACCAAACGGTAATACAATAAATTTGTAATATCCAAATCTTGTCTTAAATGATGTTTTAGGAATGTCTCCCTCTTTGATTCATAATTGATGATATTGGTAGAGGTTATTGATTCTTTATCGTGGATTTGTTTAATTGACAATAGTTAATGCAAATCCTCCACAATCTGTCCTTCTTTCTTACAAAAATTACTGGTGCACCCCACGGTGATACACTTGGATGTATAAGTCCCAAATATAATAACTCTTTCATTTGCATCTTTAAATCTTGTAATTCAAGTGTCAACATCTGATATGGTGATCTTGCAATTGGTTTTGTTCTAGGTTTCAAATCCATAGTAAATTCCAATTCTCTTTTTGGTGGTACACCCGGTAGTTCCCCAGGAAAAACATCAGCAAACTCTAATACGACCGGAAAGTCTTCCAATCTTTATTTGTCACCCTTTTTGTTAAGAGATAAAATGGCATAAATCTTACATCCTTTGTGCATATTTTTCTTCAATTGTAGGGAAGTAATAAATCTTAGCGACATTCCTTGGTTTCTTCCTACAATTATTCTATTATGTCCCAAATCATCAATTAAGCTTAATATTTTTGTCTTACAGTTAAGTATTGCATTGTGTGATTCTAACCAATCAATTCCAATCACAATGTCGTAGGATCCTAAGGTTGTGACAAAAAGGTTTACACTTGCAACAAATTCTCCCAAATTAATCTTACAATATTTAACCTTTCCTCCAACTTTTTGCTTGGCTCTAGATGCCAATACTACATATCTAAAATCATCTTGTTCGATTGTCTTCACCTTAATTCTTTTAGGTTTAGCACTATAAATGAAACTCTAAGTAGCTCCTGGATCTATCAAAATACTAAATGGTTGATCTGATATCATACCTAAAGTCTCGAACACTGTAGATTGATTCTCATCCTAGCGGTTATTCACCGTTGCATGAATCCTATAGGTCTTGCCCAAATCTCCTATTGTCGTCTATCATGTTGATACAGTAGCTCTCGCCTTATATATAGGATAATATCTCTGATAGTGGGGTCCTCCACAAGTCTAACATCTGTTCTTAGGGTTGGTGCTCCTAGTTCCAGAGGAAGAATATGCTAGTCTAGGGTTCTTAGGTCTTGATCTGTTCTGCAGAACAGATCTATACTATTGTTTTTTTTGAGGTAGATGAGGTTTTTATTTCGGTGGTTCACTATATGGAGTCATGTGATTGGTAGCTTGTCTGCATGGTGTATAAAATGAAGGTCCTCTGGGTTTATCACGGTGCCCAGAAGTCTGTCTAACGGGTGTCTGTTATTGTGGTGTCTGTCCTATCTACCTGGAAGGAGTCTTACCCTGACCCCCATTGTTCAAATCTTCTTCAACGATAAAATCTTTTTGTACTGCATCATTCAAAGTCTGAGACATCAAGATATTCACCTTATCATGAATGTTGTAGTTGACACCAAAAAAAAAATTATCCACCTTTAACTTTTCAGTGTTCAGGTGTGGAGCATATCTGAGCAACTCCATAAATCTAGCCTCCTAATCAAGTATTATATGATTGCCCTATCGTAAAGCATTGAATTCATCGAGTTGGCACTCATTGAACTCATCAGATAGTTACCTCTCTTGGAATCCCTCCTTGAACAATTCCCAAGACACGTCTTCAATGGCCATATTCAGTTGTGGTAAGAGTGTCTTCCACCAAAGAAGTGCACTCACTTTCAGTTGGAATACCACCATGCAGACCTTCATGTTGGAGGTGTAATGGCTCAACGCAAAATACATTTCCATATTCTCCAACCAAGATTCATTGGCTAATCAGTCTGTGAAACCCAAAACTCAGAAAATTTTACCTTCTCTAGTTCTCTATGAACATTTCCACTAACTAGAGGAGGGCGTTGTGAACCCTCATTGGGTGAATATTCCCTGCCCTCATAACAATCAAGGTGAATTATCAGCGCCTTTGAAATCCTTTGAAAATACCTCATGATACCTATGACATCACCCACTGCAACATACTCTTGCTTGGTAGTATGCACTTCTCCCTATGGAGCAAACCCTTTGAGTGTAGATGTAATTGGAGGAGGCATTCCTCTTCCTCCTGCACCTCGACGTCTACTCATCCTTCGTCCTCTAACCATGATACCTGCCATAAAAAAATTCAATTTATATTAGTGATATATCTTAATGTAAAAAAAATGCATTGGAAGTCGTAACGAGTCTGGTTTCGCAGAGTGGAACCCACTCTGATACCATTATGTAATGACCCCTTGATACAATCAACGATGGGTGAGAAATACAAAACATTAACTATGATAACCATAGAAAATTTATCTTTCTTTTATTTTTTAAATTCGATATACATAGGTAATCATTTACAAATACTAACAAATTCAGGTAACTTACAATTACATGCAACTAGTTTTTAATCACCATCAACCATTTAATTAACCGATTACATGGTTTGCGCAATTCACAATTTTTTATTTTTTTTACAAATCTATTAAGGATTGACACTCAAAAAATGTATATCTAATGACACAACGAGAAGTAAGGGTACTTTCAACATCTGACTCCTTTTATGGTTGCACAACTAGTGCACTCATCTTATATATAAATTTAATAAGTTGTGCATAATCAATTTACACTCTAAGGATTAAACAACTCTCAACTTTGTTTCCATAAACTTAAGGCTCAATTAAATATGAAAAATTGTTTCGCTTAACTAATTTATAATATAACTAATATATTTACAATTTACAACAAAGTAAGAATAATGTAAACATACACTATTCTTCAAATTTATCAAGAATTAGATGATACAATTCAACGTAATTTATGATGACATAAGCAACCTGAATCATAAATGATGTTAGTATAAGAAATTTCATTGTAAGCAAATTATCTCTAATTAATAATCCAAAATATATATACTCTTAAAGCAATCTAATTATAATTACTATAACGATATCGCTTAATATAGTTTATGAATATATCCTAAACCCATATAATTAATATATATAATCCAAACTCTTCAATAAAGTTTCAATTCACAAATTTTCTCAAGATATCTAAACTCTCAATTAAACACCTAAGCATTCATTCACCTAGTAAATGGAAGGTCAAGTCGACAACCCATGAAAACCACGAACTGTTTTAAATTGTAACTGCCTTAGTCGGGCTAATCTACATATCACAATGTCAATTGCCCTAGTGCCAAGAGGGAGACCACATCAAAAGATTTGCATTAACACAAATTCCAACGGCTAAACAAATATCCTTTATAAATAGAAGATATTTGAGTGCATCCCTGGGAGTGTCGATAAGTGTGGTAAGGAAGAATACAAAGTTAAGCCAAAAGTCTCTAATTTTCTTTTCTATCTTAAGAAGTAAGTCCTTCCAAGGGTCGGACATGATTTTCTTCTCGAAGAGCGATAACAATATATCACGGCCTTCAAGCGAAATAGGAGGTCCCTTCACCATTTATCTCGTTTGATCGCAATTTATGAACTAACCCTTTCTCACAAAATGACACGTGGATAATAATAAAAGTAAAAGAAAATTATTTACCACTATGATGACAACATCTTAACATCTATTTCAGTGAATAATTAACTACTTTTTTTTTAACTCTTACGGGACCTTCATTAAAGCATTAGACTCTTATTAGATATGTTACTCTCAAAAAAAACGTTAGAGAGGCTCTTCGAGAAGGAGGAAATCTCATTTCATGGCCTTCACAGTCACAGATTAACACATTTAATTCAAAGCGCACTTGCTGAGTGCAAAAGAGAAAAAATTAAGAAGTCTGAAACAAACTGCTTTCCGGTTAATGTTTGGTTTGACAAGGAATGCAAAAAGGCAAGGAGAAGGTGGAAGGAATCAGACAAGGATAACATAAAGCTCAAAGCTTACCAGCAGATAGTAAGAAAGAAAAAGGTTGATTTCATGGTCTCGAGGAGAGAAGAACTAATATTCCTTGGGAAAAAT
>SNQJ01S0023016.1:9115-66488 GCA_010110895.2 Picea sitchensis | reverse complement strand
TTGCATATTTCATGGGTAGCATGTGGAGTTGGGAAGGAAATATGAGTAGAAAGAAATGGAGAAATAAATCCTAGACATGTCAAAGACTAGAAATTTTGATGTGAAATACTCAAAGTAGCATGTGCATTAATGATAACCTATATTTTGTGTCCATCATGCTTCCTTCATGATACTTTTTTTATGATCATCGACTAGAAATGTGAAATCATAAGGGACGAGAACATTGTTTATCATAAACATTGTTCTCTTTGTTACAACTTGTCCACCCAAAAGATGTCTAAGTAGGTGTTGCCTTTGGATACTTGTATGTATTTCTTGACTTGCATCAACAATGTCCTATAACATCATATGCCGATTAGGTGTATCCCTACAAACACTTTTGGTACAACTACTAGTTACATTAGGCTAGATTTTGGTATGATGAAAAATGCAGTGCTAAGATAGATGGAGGAATAGCTAGTCCAGGTATATTCTATGTAGGATTATGATGTTTATAAAATTCTGTAGAACCTTCTCCATGAGAGTCCTCTCATGAGACACTATGTCCAAATTACATTTTCCTTGAATTATTTACTTCTATAAGCTATAAAATAAGCATGGTTGTTAACACAAGTGTAGCATCAAAGGTTGAATTTGTTGTATCATCCAATCCAAATGTGGGTGCCAATAGGATAGGCTTGCCTACATTTTCAAAAAACATACACATTTAAGCTTCAGACCCTTCATAAATTGTAAGGAATGAATTTAGGTTGTTCACACTGAATGTGACATGAATTGAAGTTCCTGTGGTAATACTCAAGTAACTCCAATGTAGGATCAATCCAAATTTACTTATGCAATGTATTATCATTTTTTCCATTAACAAGGTCTATGCAGCTTTGGGAAGCCCAAGTTTTTGATGGAAAAGTATCACCGGACATAGGGCATTGCTAGACATAGACACATTTACTTCCAGATTGTTGTGACACACACAACAACCCACTAAATCTCTCGAGTTTTAGTGGGTACCCATACTACCAAAATTTTTCAAGGTATTACTCTTCTTACCTTAATGGCTATTCACTTATGAGACTGATGTTTGTATGCATTCACCAAAATGAATTTGATGCAAAGTTTACTAATACTACTCAAATCCATCATAACAGATCCATTATGCATGTCCCCAATATCCTTGAAACCTGTTTAGAATTGAAACCATCTACAACGACTTAGCCCCAAATCCTTTTTCATGTGGCCTCAATCAGATATCGCCGACACCTGGCCTATGGAACTTCACTGTTTCTTAAATATGAAGGTTCAGATGACGATGCCTTTACAATGTCACCGTTGATGAATCGATATAGATGCACATTCATTGTGAGTTATATTTTTATCCCGACGATGATATCTGTGATGTGAATGATTGCACGACTGTTAAAAGGGGATTAATCCTTAATATGGCACGAGGGAGAGATGGGCCTCAACACTTCCTAGTACCTTAATGCATTATACAACGACTTCTATTGAATATCACCTATCTATGTGGAAATATATGAATAATATATCTCCCTTTAAGAAACCCGTCATCATTGGAGAATGTCATAAGAATGTTTCATACCCTTTATACTAGATCTACCGTCGATGAAAAAAATGTTTGAGGTAGATTGTCGGAGACATGTTCTTATCACGCTCTGACGATCTAGATTGACCAATCGCCTAACGACAACACCATGGCTCATTAAAAGCTAACCCTTGATAAATAAAAAAATCTTCATGAAAACAAATCTATGAAGATAAAAGGGGAAGATCTATCGTTTATTACATAAAGGGTGATAACATAAATCCTACAAAAATTCATCGCTTCCCCTTACACACTAACACACCTTTCAAGAAAAAATATTGATAAAAAACACGTCGTCATCGAAAAATATTCTTATAATATCTACATTATAAGCAAATTCTTTTACAATCATCGATGATGATGGGATCATAGAACTGTTTTCCCGATCATTTCTACCCTGATAACGATACCAACGGAAAATGTTCCCGCTCAATCTATTCCTTCCACTACATGCTAACGGTAATAAACAATGGATTACCTTTATGAAATTTAATGAATAACTATACGACTCTGACAAAGTCGTAGCTGTAATGCGGATGGTATTAATTACATAAGGTTTGGGGAAATTAACAATATAACAACCCTATTAATGCACAATCAACCTAACTCTAGCTGGGAAACTGCTAAGAACAAAACGTCGTTGCTGTAGAGAAGATGGGAAATTTTCTACTGTGAGTTTTTCTTCTCAGACTAACAAGTCCGTATTAAGAAAGTTTGGAAATTATTGTTATCTATAACAAACATGAAGGTGAAGTAACTTTAATTTGAATGAAAATTCATGTAGGTTGCAAAATGTCCAAGATGTAGACCAAAAGAGAAAAGAACCAGGCAGCTGCAGATCCTACCCTTGTTCTAGGAACATATTCTTTCAACATTGCAGACAAGAACAATCAATATGGGAGGGAGCATTATGAAAAATACCACGATATATACGACATGTTCCAGAATGAAAGGTATTCGCAGGACGATGATGACATTGACGAATACAAGAATATCAAGCGAAGCGGTATCCACACTATAGTAGCTTGCCCAACACTTTTTCCTTACAATGATGCTGCTAGATGGTGTTTCAGACACCTACAAAAAGACACTGCAATGATAGTCAATGCTTATGGAATTTAGATTGCATCTCTCAAGTCCGAAGATATCAGGATTCATTACAAAACCTTAGAACCTACTGTTTCACTGGATGATTCGTTCTTGGACAAATTCATAATCGATCACAAGGAATTCAAATACCTGATGGAGAATTGGTTCATAGATGAAGAATGAATTACAAATAAAGGAGAAATATTATTCCTGCTCACTACTTAAAGAATCCATACAAAATCCTAAATGCAATGATATGTAGACACTACGGTGATGAGACTAGCACCCATTTCACGATGGAATGGTTTTTGATGGCCTATACGATAGTCAATAATGGAAAATCATTTAATTGAGCCAACATCCTATCATTCAACATATCAAATCGAACTTAGAGGATAAAGGTATGAAAAATCTTAGCTTCTACATGGCAACTTATCTCACAGATGTAGTTTGTGTAACGCATGTATTCCCCACTTTCAGTTGGGCTTGGAACCCAAGACAACCCCCAATTCATGAACGTTTATATCAGTTGTGGGAAGTGAACTTCAAAAATTATTTCTATGATATATGTGATTATTTCCTAGCTCCCCTACACAAAACTATATTTGGTTTTCACCCTCACCAAATATATCCTAGAGCCGTAAAATCTATGCAAGAGGTAGGATATTGGTACATGAAGAAATACTACACCTATGTCATGATATATGGAGCTGTAGGTCCACCTCATTTACTACCTAAATATGTACCAGATAAGTTATTGGTCAGGGAAATAACATATCAGACGATCAATAAAATATTCATCGCATACCTATGAAAGAAAAATAAAATATATTGGCCAAATTTTCCTATTCACATAAGTCAATACTCTTTGCTAAATAAAAGACATGCTGAGAAGGAAGTAGAGGATCTAAAATAAATATGTCTGTGCACTGGAGACAAGAAAGGACATGATCCAAAAATGTGGTATATGATCACATAAAATCTATCAAGTTAGCACATCAAACAACCCATGATGTCAGATATGCAGAAGATAACTTCTAAGGAGCCTTACATTTTGAAGAAGTATTAAATAGGCTCCCTAAAGACTTAACCAAAGAACAATTTCACAAAGAAGAAGATGAAAATACATTTTTAAGGATAGAACAATTTAAAACACTTCTTCAACAAGATAAAGAGAACCAGGGGGCCAAAGAACTAGCAAGGAAACAAAAGGATGAGAAATTGGCTAGAAAGGAAGATGAAGCTGAAGAGAGGTACCAACAGAGGAAGAAATATGAATCTAAGAAGAAACATGCTAAAATAAACAAAGGAAAATATCAAATTCCAAACAAAAATGGAGAAGAGACAGGTAACCCAGGATCCGAGGCCAAAACTCAAGCAGATAAAGAGGTTGAGACGAAGAATAAGGCAGACGAAGAACAAGCCCTTATAGCTACTCAAAATAAGGAAGAAAAGGTGAAGGCTACTGAATCCCATGAGGGATAACCTGATAAAGTAGAAAAAAATGTGGTCACCAACCTTGATACCAGTATGGTCACAATCCCACTAGAGGAGAGTACTTCACTGAAAACTATTCCAAGTAGTATTTCACTTACATCACCAAGGTTGGGAATTGAATGTGCAATTGTAGAAGTTGGAGAGTATTACTATAGTCATAAGACTAAAGCTATTTAGAAAAGAGATTCCAAAAGGAAAAGAGGAGGAGCAAGCCAAGACACAACAGAAAGAAGTGTTAGATATAAAGAAGGCCCAGATCCTAAGGAAAATGCTATTCAAATAACATCAATCCTTGGTGCCTTCATTGGTTTAAATTTCATGTCAGTTTATGAAATGTTCAAAACACTGGATATGTCCAAATCAAGAATAATAGAGCTAGAAATTGCCATGAATACTATTAGGGACACCCTGGCCAATGAATTCAAGAAGCAATCCATGGAAACAAAATGTGTCCATAGAGAAGAAATGCAGAGGCAACTTCAACTCCAAGAATAAGAACTAAGTGCAGAATTTGAGAAAAAGATCAGCTTGAACCAATAGATGCACCAAGAGGAGATAGATAAACTTACATTCACACATGCTCATGAAATAACAAGTCTCAAAGGAGAATAGTTTGAGATCATTAATATAATGAAAAGATTGAAGAACAAGTTTGAATATTCCAACAAGATAACCATCTCCTGGAGAAGACTATAGAAGAAAGCGTGGATAAAGTTGTAGTCCCAGAGATAATCAAATAAGAAGCCATCATGGAAAATGAAGTGTTGAGAGATGTGCAGAAAAAATTATTCCTTTCATTACACAACATCCAAAAGAATTGGTCTGATCACTTGAATATAGGTCAACAAATGAATATCATGAAAGCACAATATCAAAAAGTTCAAGATGCATATGACCTTATTATCCAATGGCAAGATGTTTGTGATAACCCTCCCAACACATTTCCAGTATATACATCCAAGAAGAAGATCAAAGACAAAATATTACTCAACATTGGGAAATATGTTCTCAATAACATGGAAACTACTCAAATGAATGTAGAACAAACTTGCAGAAGGTTATGGAGATAAACAAATGATTTGCTAGAACAATTTACAATGGAAAACATGGAAGACTTAGAAAAAGTAGGATCATATCACATGACGATATAAGATGTTGAGATCAGGAGAAATATGAGTAGGAAATACATCGATGCAACGAAAGAAATTGATCAAGAAATACTAGAAAAAAGAATAGTGAAACCAAATCAAATGGTACTCTTAATCAGACACTTCATGCAACAAGTAGAGGAAGCCTTAAATATGGACATAGTGACACCTATTTGTGACAATGAAATCGAGATTGAGAAAATGTAGGTGAGAAAAGGAGACTATATTAGAAGATTTCAAGGCGTGGAAGGACTTCAAGGATCAAATGCAAACACCCAAAGTCAATTGATTATTTGAATTTCCCTCTATATTTTGATTAATTTTTTAATTAATGTAAAACCCCAATCGAGAAGGAGAAATGAAACGTTGTAACTGTCCTCTGACAGAGTGACAATCACAAAATATAAAAAACAATTTCTCATTTCTTATAAAAAGGATGGACATAAAAGAAAAATGACTTTTGCACTTGTTTTTGAAAGGCTGTACTATTACTCCTAATTTAATGAAGAGCAGGAGGCAACTCCAGAAACTGTGATTGTGGTGAATGTATCTCAGACTTTTCTTAATGCATTTGTCCTAATTTTATTTTATAATGTTTAATTGTATGGATTATTTCTATGATTTAGGTGGATATCGGTGTCCACCCACCTATTCCACTGGCTCAAAAAATAATTTTCTACCTTGGTAGTTTTTCAGGTTCCAAACTTCCGGGGCCGTTTTGAGGCCCTAAACGACGTTTTTTGGGGATTTTAGGCCTAGGTGTCTGCGAATGGCACTTAGCCAGGACAATCAAATTTTTTTCTTCTCGGTTAGACCTTTCCAACGGGATATCATGCGCCTAAAACAAAGATCATATGCAAAAGTTACGACCTCGAGAAGTTGATGCACTAACTTACCCAAACGGGGCCCACATGACTTTAGGCACTTCATCTCCTAGGGTTAGGTTTTGGGATGTCTAGGGTTTTTGAAATTCTTGTTTATTGGAAAAGGCCTTTAGAGCCTCATTGTAGCCATCTTCTTGCGAATGAGCGCAACCGTCACATCTCTTCTCAGAGATAAGCCACCACCATTCCAACAAGCTTGTTTTCCGTTGCATTTTACAGTTTCAACTTATTTCCTTATTGAATAGAAAACCAGTTTTACTGTATCTCTGTTATTTTGTGTTAAGCATCTTTTAATAATCTATATTCATTTCATTCTTCTCATAAAATCCAGATCAGTGGTATCATACGGGTCTTCTCCTTGTCGTCTTAATGCATGTCCCCAACGAGGTGAGGGTACAAAGAATTGGCTTTCGAGCTTGTTTCTCTTGAGGACAAAAGCTCTCGCACGCCCAAGCGACCTCTCATGGCAGGAGAAAAGAAATATGACGGGACATGAGATCCTTTCAAAATGTTGCTTGAGGAAGCCCTCACATAATAGAGGAATGATATGATGGATAGTTTCGCGCAAATCCTTCGGCGACTACCAATAGGCGACACATCTTCCTCGAGTGGAGGCGCTGCCCCCTTCAAGGTACAAATCAACTTTGATATTCCTATATTTGAAGGTCAAATAGACGCAGATGTTGTAGACAAGTGGTTGAATCTACTAGAAGGGTATTTTTATGTCCATAACTTTTTGAATAGAGAAAAGATTACTTTTGCGCTTCTCAAAGTTGTTCCCCATGTCAAATATTGGTGGGAAACTTTCTGTGAGCAAAAGGAAATAGAGGAACCCTCATTATTTATAGTCATGGCTACCTCAGAATCCTTCAGAGATGCTATTAAGGAAAAATACTACCCTGTTGGAAGTTATGACCACTTGTATACCAAATGGACCACACTGCGGAAAGAAAGAGACCAAGCAGTGCCAGAGTTCACAAATGTCTTCCATACCTTGTGCACCAAGATAGGTATCAAAGATTCATAGAGACATCTGGTGCTCAAGTATCACAGTGCTATGCATAGATACATCCAGATTGAAATAGGATTTCTGGACATCTCGTCCTTGGGCGCGACCTACCGATATGACGTCAAAATCGAGCAGAAGATTAAACAAAAGACACGACAATTTGGGCCTGGGAACCCCTCACAAAAAAATCCAGGAAAGGGCAGCCCCAACCCACAAAATAAAGGATAGAGAAAATATGGACAGTATCAGGACAACCAAATAAGGACACTATAAAGACAAAGAAAGATACTGGGAAGTGGTGCGACTTCCATAAGAGCCCTTGGCATAACACTATTGACTGCCGTTCAAAGCAGTCGTTGGTGGCCGAATTGAAAGCCTCTAAATCAGATGTGGGTTCTGACTCTGAGTCAGAACCAGAAAGGGGAAGACATATCATTGATATAGAACCCAGTGCCACCGTTGCTACCACCAAGCTCCAGCCTCATGAACCAAATGAGACAGAAGAAGGAGATCGCCTCTTCCATTCACATATGTGGGTAAAAGGCACCCCACTGTACTTCATCGTTGATAGTGGTAGCCAGAAGAACCTCACCTCAGCATAGGTCATTAAGCGGTTGGCCCTACCGACAATGCCCCACCCACAACCGTACACCATTGGATGGCTCCGCCAAGGAAGTGATCTCCGCGTCAGCCAATAGTGCCGATTGTCATATGACATCAAGCACTTCAAAGACGAGGTATTGTGTGATGTTGTTCCTCTCGAAGTTTGTAATGTTCTTTTGGGCCAAAATTATTTATGGAAACGTCATGCTATATATGAGTCTAGGCCTCATAGTGTTATTATTACTTTGAACAGGAAATTGTACAGGATACCCGAGGCAGTCCCTCTTAGTGCTATTTCCTTGATCTCTTCCAAGCAATGCAGGAAGGTCATCTCTCAAACTGGGAAAATTGTCTTCTTTGTGATTTGCTCTCAGAGTGAGCGAAAGATCGTAGCCACATATAGGTCCTCCGCGACCGATCTTTCCAAACAACAGAAGCAAATGGATAAGCTCATGGAATAATAATCAGATATCTTCTCCTCTCCTACAGGGGTACCTTTGCATTGCTAGGTGAATAATCCCATCGATATGATCCTAGGCACACCGCTACCCAATGGGCCAGTCTATTGCCGCTCTCTATTAGAAAACGAGGAGATCAAGAGTCAGATCCAAGAACTGCTCCACAAGGGGCACATCCGTCCCAGCTCATCGCCTTGTGGGAGCCCAATCATGCTGGTGTAGAAGAAATATGGGATCTGGCAACTCTGCATTGATTACCAGGCTCTGAATAAAATCACAGTCCGAAACCGGTACCCGATTCCCCGAATCAACAAACTCCTTGCTCAGCTCATGGGGGCCAAATACTTTAGTAAGATTGATCTGAAGTCTGGCTACCACCAGGTCCCAATAGAACATACAAATGTATGGAAGACTGCCTTCAAGTCAAAAGAAGGTCTTTTTGAATGGCTGATCATGCCCTTTGGTTTGAAAAATGCTCCAGCAACTTTTATGAGGATGATGGATGATATCCTACTACCTTTCACTAATACTTTTGTAGTGGTGTATCTGGATGAAATCCTCATCTATAGCAAGACTTGGGGGGAACACTTGCAACATATTCAGCAGGTTCTGCACACCCTGTGACAACACAAAATATATGCAAACTTGGAAAAATGCTCCTTTGTCATGGAAAGGGTCCATTACTTAGGCTACATCGTTGATTAGCATGGTGTGCATGTGGATCTAGCCAAGATCCAGGTCATCCGTGATTGGCAAGCTGCAACCACACTCACTAAAATTCAGAGCTTCTTGGGCCTTGCCAATTTCTATCGCAGGTTCATGCTGGGATTCTCTCATATCGCATGGGCCCTTAGCCAAGTAACCATTGGTGGCGGTAAGGCAAAATTTGTGTGGGACCTGTCCCAACAACAAGCCTTCGATGACTTGAATAAGCGTTTGTGATGACCCCTGGTACTTTCTTTACCGGACTTGCAACATCCCTTTGAGATCGAGATAGATGCTTCAGAATATGCTGTGGGCACTGTTCCCACTCAACATGACCACCCTGTGGCATATCATAGTGAGACACTATCATATGTTGTTCGTAAGTACCCTACTTACGACAAATAAATGTACTCCATTATACAAGCCTACCGCCAGTGGAGATATTACTTTCTTGGGAATGAGACATTCATCCACACTGATCACAAGCCACTACAGTTCATGCAAAACCAAGGAAAATTGCAGAATGAACGCCATCAGAAGTGGTCAACATACTTACAGTAGTTCCACCTCAACCTCAATTATAAAATAGGAAGTACCAACCGAGTTGCTGAATGCCTCAGCCGACCTCCAGTCGCGACACTCGCATGGTGCTAGAATCTTGCAGCCATGAGACCTCTGGATGGCCCCACTTCTACGAGACATACCCTGACTTCTCCACCACCTACCAAATGTTGGGCACCAACTCAATGGTCGCTAATTTCCATCTTCAGGATGGGTTGTTGTTCCGTCTGGGCCATCTCTACGTTCCATCAAGCGAGCGAGTGAAGCTTATTTTGGAAGCTCACTACAGTCGGGTGGCAGGACACTTTGGCATCGAAAATACAGTGGCGGTGCTGCAGAAACATTTCTGCTGGCCGAAACTTCGACAGGATGTCGACAAGTATATCATGTCCTGCACTGCCAGCGCTATTGCCAAACCGACCACTAAGAAACAAGGCCTATACACCCCTTTTACTAATCCTAACAAGGTGTGGGAATCCATCTCAATGGACTACATGTCAGGCCTCTCGTCCACCAAGAGGGGAAATGACTGTGTTTTTGTGGTTGTTGATCACTTTTGCAAGATGACAATTCTAGCCGCTTGCAAGAAGAACATCACAATAGAAGCCACTGCCAAGCTCTTCTTTGAATGAGTATGGGTACATTTTGGGATCCCATAAACCATTATATCAGACCGTGATAGTCAGTTCCTCAGCTCATTCTGGTTGAGCCTCTGGTCATTGTTGGATACCAAGCTCACTAAATCCACTGCCTTCCACCCCCAGATAGATGGATAAACTGAGGCCGTAAACCGGATGGTCGTACATATCCTTTTCATGTACAATTAAAAACACCCCCACACATGGGATGAGAGTCTTCCTTATGTCCAACATAGCTACAACTGAGCCCTGCATAGCTCAACTGGACACGACCCCTTTCTGGTGGGGTTAGGATTCCAACCATTGGGCCCCATGGATGTTTCACTACCCCTGGCGACCACCTCGACTGAATCATCCCCTGCTCCACCAGAAGCTGAAAAAGCCACCCGGTTCATTGAGCAGATCTAGCACACCCGCCAACAGGTTCAATAAATTCTACAAAAGTCTAATTCCAAGTACAAGCAGTGCCATGATCAACATCAGGTGCCAGATAAGTTTCAGGTGGGCGACAAAGTTTGGTTGCATTTGCAGAAAGAACGCCTTACAAGGCCCCATCAGAAGCTTCTCCCACTCCATTATGGATCGTACACCATCACCAAGGCTGTGGGTGACAATGTTTTTTAGCTCAACATTCCCCCCTTCCTTGGTCTGCATATAGTATTCGACGTGGCTCTCCTTCGACCATATTTCCCACCAGTATTGGACACCTCAGAGATAGTAGAGAAGTTGAAACCAACAAAGATCAACCCTAACTGCATGCAACATGCATCTAGTGATCATATTATGGACACACAGATCAAGGGCACTCGACAACAAAGGATCCAGCTTTATCGAGTCGTTAAAGCAGGGTAGCTCCTACACCAAGGAAAGTGGCTCACCCAGGGCCAAATTCAGCAGAAATTTTCTCATCTGATGGGGGAAATCAACACAATGGAGACCATTGCTTCCTAAGGAGGGAGAATTGATCTAGGTATATATTGGTGTCCACCCACCTATTCCACTGGCTCGAATTTGTTTTTTCCACCTTGGTAGTTTTTCGACAGTTTTTTGGGTTCTAAACTTCCGAGGATGTTTTGAGGCCCTAAACGACATTTTTTGGGGATTTGGGGCCCAGGTGACTACTAGAGGCATTGACCTGGGCTAGTCGGAAATTTTTCTTCTCGGTTATGCCTTTCCAACGGACTATCATGCGCCTAAAACGAAGATTGTATGCAAAAGTTACGACCCCAAGAAGTTGATGTACTAACTTACCCAAATAGGGCCCACGTGACTTTTGGCGCTTCATCTCCTAGGGTTAGGTTTTTGGATGTCTAGGTTTTGTGATATTCCTATTTATTGGAAAAGGCCTTTAGAGCCTCATTGTAACCATCTTCTTGCGAATGAGCGCAACCGTCACATCTCTTCTCAAAGATAAGCTGCCACCATTCCTACAAGCTTGTTTTTTGCTGCATTTTACAGTTTTAGCTTATTTCCTTATTGAATAGAAAATCAATTTTACTGTATCTCTGTTATTTTGTGTTAAGCATCTTTTAATAATCTGTATTCATTTCGTTCTGCTCATAAAATCTGGATCATTCTACAATTTTCTCGTGTGCTCAGATTGTCATAGTTTCTTTCATTGAATGCAATTATAATATTGTTGCAGGCAATAACAACTAATTACTATTATTTCTTAATAATATTACTATGCCTATATTCCATGTGGATGTACGAACTAATTCTAATTCAAAAGGAATTTTTTCTTAACTCTATTCAATCTTCTTTAGTTAGCTCTTGATCATGATATGATTAGTCTAGTTAGGATTTCATCTTAGAGTAGCTGTAAATAACCTCCTTTAGTTTAATTTCCGATTTTAATTCATCTGAGAACCTGCGGTTCTCAGATTCATATTTAGATAGTAGATTTAGTTTGGAAATCAAACCAATATACTGGTTGGAAATGCCACCCCAAACAAGAGTGAGTCTAATTGAGACTTTCCATCAGGCGTTATCCCTTACGTGATTGACAGGGCCTTTTTGGATCCATCAACAGAAATGGCGCTAGAAGGAGGGCCATTGAACTAAATGGCTTCTAAGAAAGCTAAAATCCCTACTCTTTCTGTCCCACTTGTTTCTCAACCCAGTCCAATAATTCTTGGCAACCTCACCTTTAGCACACTTCTTATCCTCATTCTTACTCTGTTAACACACCCACTCAAGTTACCACTCAACGTACTTCATTTTATTCTGAACTTAATTTTTCGTCCTCGAGTTCGCATCAATTCAATATACTTGAACTCAATACGATAATCACAGAATCCTGTGAATGTGTTGAATGTGTTCTAACCAAACAATGGAGTAGATAGAACAATCAGCCTCCGATTGACTATTCATTATCCCATGGTTAGGAAAACCTGCAAAGCGAAAAGGCTTTCCTCCCCCACTCTTTCACCTACCAGGAAAATCTAACTGTCGGAACCCTAGAGTATCACTTACCTCCTACTCCATAGGACCTTTCAAAACCCTCTGATTTCGAGCTTGAATGTTTCTTTCTCGCCGGTGGTTTCGGTTTACCTCCCTCCCCACCAAACTCCCCACCTCTCAGACTAAGGAGTGAACCCGAAAAAAAATTGGAAGAGGAAGATAAACCTGAAAGTGATTCAAAAGGACAAGAGAAACTACAATTGGTTCTATATAACCCTCAAGTCATGGATGAAAACAACTAAAACCCACCACCTTATGATCCCTGGTTAGTTCCAGATGCGGTCTCCATACCCAGGAAACTCCATGACATGCCTAAACATCCCGAAAATTTTTGCCCCCAAGTTCGACCTAGATAAAAAATATTCGGTTGAAGACCATGTTAAGAAGTTCCTATAGACAATAAGGCTCGAGAACGTTCAACATGAAGATGTCATATATTTGAGAAAAAAACCACAACTTGGTTCTACTCTTTGGAATAATCTTTTATTACTTGATGGAGAACATTTGAGACTATTTTCCTTAAGAAATTCGGGGAAGACAAAACACCAACTACATTGGTTTTTAATCAATGCTTCATTGCTCTATTGAAGCAAATACCTCGAGATTCCAAATCCTCTTAATATGTCACCATTGAATTTTATACTTCAACCCTGTCCATGTCCATGGCGATGTTTGTAAAAAACACAGAAAAAATGCCCCAGAAGCAATTTTTCAGGAATCCCTCAAAATTGAAAAGAATATGTTAAGTTTGAAGGGAAACCCCGGAGCAGAATCCTCGAAGGATAAATATAACACTAAGACCAAAACCACTTCTACCAAGTCTTCAAAGGAAAATAAAGAGATTGATTCTATGAACATGGAATCCCTCCAGAGAATTGTCAAGAAACTATCTAATGAATTGATTGATTTGAAGAAGTGTAGTGGAGAAGGCTCTTCTAATACCAATAATTTTTTCGAGTTCCAATCTAAGAAAGACAAGAGCACTTTTCCCTTCAACAAAACAACTCCTTCTTCATAGGATGGGTTAATATGGAAGACATTTTCCAATCTCTACAACATTGGGCCACTGTAAATTTGATATAAATATGAAGAAGAAGGTGAAAGTGAACAAAAGGAACAATCCCATGAAACTGATGAATTACCTGAACAACAAGTTAATTCATTCTAGGACATATCATATGGAGTGGGAGAAGATGAAGAGATAGAGGAAATGCATATGTCCAAAAATGATGTGACCACTAGAAGTGCAAGCAAGAAGGATTACTTTGATATCCCTGCCCCTCCTGAAACCCCTAAAAATGCTCCTCATACTCAAAAGACATCAGGTGATCCTTATAAACAAATTGTTCCTTCTAATTTTGTAACAAAGTTGGAATATGATTTCTTGGAAGACCTAAAAAGAACTAAGGAAAGTATTTCTCTATTTGAACTTATGAAGCTTCCCTAGATTCAAGAGATTTTTATCATAGCTCTACAAGGAAAGAATACCAAAATATCCAAAGAGATTAATGTGTGAAAAAACAAAGGGACAAGTAAAACTTCCCCATATGACTATGCCAATGCACCCAAAAGACAGGTGGCTGTAAACACTTCTCTATCTGGGAAAATGTCAAGATCTACCACTCCACCTTTTTTAATTACCTTTGATATTTTCAACAGAAATTTGCATAATTGTATGATGGATTCTGGTGCCTCCTCAAATGTAATGCCCCTTAAAGTTTGTGACAAAATTAATGTCAAGCCCGAAGTATCCGATATTCAAATCATACAACTTGAATAGACCCAGGTTAAAGTAAATGTTTTGATCAGGATGTCCTACAATCCTAAAATACATCAAACTATTGACATTATAGCTGTGGATATACCTGATACCTATGGTATGCTCTTAAGAAGAGATTGGTTTGCTACACTTAAAGGGTACTTTGCCACAGACTGGTCGCACCTTTGGCTACTCTATAACGACAAGACAAATCAAATCAGGGTTGATAGAGAAATATACATGAAACATGTGGTGACGTACTTGAATGACCCAAATGAGCCTACTATGTTTAATCATTATGTTCTGGGAAATTAGTCATGTTATTCATTTTTTGGGAATTAGAGTGCTGAGATCTCATCTTATGCAGAACCAAACACACAATCTGAAATCATTCATTGTACTCATATTTTTGAGCCCCACTGTAACATACCAGATGTAACTGATCATGATCTTGTACAATCTAACATAGTATGTAGAGTCAGGTTAGAATATTTTTCTAACTACACTAACCACACTAATTTAGAAACAAAAGAAAATCCTAATTCCATTCATAATATTAAAAGAGATCATAATATATGGAATTTATTCTTTGATGGGTCAAAATATCTTGAAGGTGCAGGTGCTGGCTGCATACTAAAGGACCCTAATGGTAAGAAAATCATGATAGCATGCATGCTTGAATTCCAATGTACAAACAATACTACTGAATATGAATCCCTACTACAAGGACTGATAAAGACAATTGCATTGAAATAAAAAAAAATCAAGGTATTTGGAGATTCCAAGGTTGTCATAAGGTAGGTAAGGAACACCATCCGCTACCTCTATAGTCACCTCAAACATTAATAGCAAGAGGTATGGGAATCAATTAAGTATTTTGATGCATTCAACATTAGTCCTATTCCTCGTTCTTTGAATTATGATGCCAATTTGTTAGCTAAAGTGGCCTCTAAGATTATTCCTTATGAAAATATATTTCCTGACACCTTTTCTATGGAATTACTCTATAGAACTTCAATACCCGATAATGTGACAAACTGGAGATTTTTTGATGATGACCAACCAATTATAAGTTTCCTACACCTTGAAGGTACCTTCAAAGACTCCATAAATGATGAAGATCAACATGATCAAGAAATGAATGCAGATGTACCAGATCAACTAATTAGTCGACAAATAAAAACAAAATCATCCAGATAAATAATATCCGTAAAAGTGTAGTAAGGTTGGAAAAGCTCTATGATCTTTAGGATAAGTTTAAGAAGGTAAAGAATTGTAAGACCAACAACTCTTCAATGAAATTTGAAGTGATAAATCTGGGAACAAATAATACACCTCAAAACATCAACCTTCGAAAGAATTGATCCTCTAAAGAAATACAAGCCTTCATAAAGATATTCAAGGAACACACATATATATTTGCTTGGACATGTGATGAGCTCAAGACCTATGATACAAATATCATTCAAAATTTCATTCCTATGAAGCTACAAACTAAGCCCTTTCAACAAATTTGAGGAAAATGCACCCAAGCTTAGAACCACAGGTGAAAGCAGAACTTAACAAGCTGTTAGCAGCTAAGATAATATTCCCAGTTAGACATACTCAATGGATCTCAAACCTTGCACTTGTAAGGAAGAAAAATGGAGATATAAGACTTTGTGTTGACTTCAGGAATTTGAATAAAGCTTCCGAGAAAGACAACTATCCATTGCCTCCCATGGTACATGTCCTTCAATGTGTATCTGGGCCCCATATGATTTCATTATTAGATGGATTTTTTGGTTATAACCAGGTCTTAGTTTCCCAAGATGATCAATTAAAAAATGCATTCTAAACTAAATGGGGAACTTATGCTTATAGGAAAATTCCATTTAGATTAATTAATGCAGGGGGANATATGATTTCATTATTAGATGGATTTTTTGGTTATAACCAGGTCTTAGTTTCCCAAGATGATCAATTAAAAAATGCATTCTAAACTAAATGGGGAACTTATGCTTATAGGAAAATTCCATTTAGATTAATTAATGCAGGGGGATATTTCCAAAGAGACATGTACATAACTTTAATGGGACTAATTGATGATTGTGTGGTAGTATACCTAGATGATGTCACAGTCTTCTCTAAAGATTTGACCAATCATATTACTCATTTGAGGAAAGTATTCAACATATGTAGAAGATATGGAGTATCGCTTAATCCTAAAAAATCTATATTTGCTATTGATGAAGGCTGATTGTTGGGATTCATTGTATATAAAGAAGGCATGATGATTTACCCTGAAAGGACTCAATTTTTTTCTAAAATACCGCCCCCCCATAACAAGAAGTCTATGCAATCCTTTCTAGGAAAAATAAATTTTGTAAGGAGATTCATTCCCAATTTTGCTAAAATTGTCAAACCCCTCGAAGACATGATCAAGAAAGATACATAGTTAAAATGGGGATATAAAGAGAATATTGCATTCAAGAAAATCAAAGCAGAAATAACTCAAGCTCTGATGTTGACGAGTCTTGATTTCAACAGAGAATTCATACTATACACGTTCTCCTCTGATATTGCATTTGTCATTGTTTTGACAGAGAAGGATCAAGAAGGAAATGCATACCCCATCACTTTTATGATTTATAGGTTGCAAGAAGTAGAATTAGNGAGTCTTGATTTCAACAGAGAATTCATACTATACACGTTCTCCTCTGATATTGCATTTGTCATTGTTTTGACAGAGAAGGATCAAGAAGGAAATGCATACCCCATCACTTTTATGATTTATAGGTTGCAAGAAGTAGAATTAGAATATATCGAATTAGATAAAGAAGATTATGCTGTCTTCAAGGTGGTCAAACACTTCAGACCTTACTTGATTAAAGTGAAAACTAAGGTAATTGTCCCCTATCCAGTTGTGAGGAATCTCTTAGTACATAAATATCTGGGAGAAAAAAGAGAAAATTGGATAACATCAATTCAATAATATGACCTCGAAATAAAACCTGCTAAAATTTTTAAGGGACAAGGGCTCTGAAAACTAGTAGCTGAGTCAACACACAAAAAGGCAGAGGAAGATGAACTTTATCACAATCTAAATCTATTTGAAAGGGAAAAATGCTATATTCCTGTCACTAGTGACCAATGGTATTATGAGATGAAATACTATCTAACCCATGAGACTGCTCCACATTATTTGGATCCAAAGAAGAAAAGATCTCTTAGACTCAAGTCTGTAGAATATCATCTCATCGAAGGAGTGATATGCAGAAATAATTATGATGGTGTTTACTTGAGATGTCTTGAAAGAGAGGGCACTGATAAGGTCCTATCTGAACTTCATGATGGTCCTGTTGGAGGGAATTTTCGAGGTGGTACTACATGTCATAAAATACTCAGAGCAATCTATTACTGGCCCACCCTATTCAAAGATCCCCATGCATATGCCAAGAAATGCCAAGAATGCAAAAAAGTAACTAGAAGAGAAAAGAGACCTGCCTTCCCTCTTCAACAAGTTGCTATTGAACGCCCATTCCAACAATGGGGTTTGGATGTGATAGGGGAAATTAATCCCAATTCCTCTAAATTGCATAAGTACATCATATCAACAAGAAACTACTTCACCAAGTGGAATGCAGAAATATCATTAAAGATTGCCAATGAAATCTATGTGATATCTTTCCTTGAATTTCGAATCATTACCAGGTTTGGTTTCCCTCAATATTTGGTTTTAGATAATGCTAAATATTTTTCTTCATTGATATTAACTGAATACACTCTAGAACGAAATATTAAAATTAAGTATTCAACTAATTATTATCCACAAGGGAATATGCTAGCAGAATCAACCAACAAGAATCTATTCAAGATTCTAAAAAGAACTGTTAACGATCACCAAATAAACTGACATTTATCCCTCCCTAATGCTCTATGGGATGATAGGGAAACACCTAAATCCTCTCTTGGAAATTCTCCCTTTTTTCGGGTCTACGAACAAGAAGCGACCTTGCCTACTCATACCTTCTTACCTTCATTACAATTTTCCCAATTTATTCAAGATAAGGAGTGCCCAATAACACAACAGAGGTTGAATATTATTCTAAAACTTGAAGAAGATAGGGAAAACACCAAAAAGAACCTAATGCAACATTAGTAAGTAATCAAGAGATGGTTTGATAAATCAACTGTAGGAAAGAAATATATTCAAGAGGGTGATATTGTCCTCAAGTGGGATAAGTCGAATGAGATTAAGGGGAAACATACAAAATTCTAGAAACTTTGGCTAGGTCTGTTTCAAATCCATTAGAAAATTGGGCCAGGAACATTCATGCTTAAGACATTGGAGGGAGACGAGGAGGAGCTCCCTGTCAATGGACAAGTGCTTAAATGATACTTCTCCTAATCACCTCTAGGTGATGTAGTTTTGTACATAATAGGTTTGATTTTATTTTTTGTAAATATTTTCAGAATAAAATTTCCTTTTTCCTTTTTCCATACCATATTTACTTTACCGCCATAATAAATCCTATGCTAACTTGTTTCAAATTTGGCTTATTGGGGTTCATGTTACAATATAAGCACTCAATTTTCATGGGGACAACTATTAGAGTGACTTGGTGAAGATGAAACACCTTGCATTTGGTACAAAAGAAAACATGTTATAACTTATGGTCACGTTGCCTGGAAAGAGTTCATGATACTCTGTTATTAGAGAAGCCTCAGATTATGTGAAAATTAGATTCAAACACTTAAATTGACGAGAGATATATTATTTGAGTGATCACTCCCAGTTTTGGCTCACCAATTCATAACAAGAACATGCACTAGCCACATATGTTCTATAGATAATGCTTGTGAGATTTCCCATTCCTGACCAATTTAACAAAAAATTGTATGGAAAATATCGATGAAGTTGAAGTAAAGTATGATATCTTCATATAGAAGAAACTCTTGTATCACCCTGCTTCCCAGACACCCATTATGCATAAATGCTACATATATTAAAAATCTAAAGGGTGAAATATACAAGTTAAATGAATGGGAAGTTGAAAGCACTAATAATTGTGTGGTAAGTACAAGCAAGATGCTCACTGGCAGTGGAGCCATGCTTGTATGATACCGAGGAAACTTCGTCGGGGCTATGGATGGTCGCTGAAAACGAAGAAATGCCAGGAAAAAAAGAGAAGAGGAACACACATTGGTCTATAAATAGTCACGAAAAAGCTTCTGTGGTGTCTCGCTCCTATTAAAAGTCTAAAATAAGTTCCTCCCTAAATTATCTCACAGGTATTATCATGAATATCATCAAGACTATTACTACGTTCTTATCTTTCATAAAAAGCGAGTGTTGTGGGGTCCACGGTGTTAGCACCATGATTTTCATAGCTAAATTTAGAGGTTTGTCAACAATTTGCATAGTCATGCATATTAGCACCCATATTGTTTTTATGTCTGACATCATCTAACATCTCCAAGGGTCAGTTTCAAAATGAAGCTTATCATTTATTATTTCCATTTCCATTTGCAACTGCGCACTGCAAAATTTGCTAAGTGCTGTACAAAGCACTTCATCGTGCAGTGGATTTCTTCGCGCAGTGGGATGATGTCACGCATAGGATGATTTCGCGCAGTGGATTTTGTTGCACAGTGGGATGCTATCGCGCATAGGATGCTTTCGCATAGAGGAGTTTCCTGCACACATGCTACAGGTCGCGCTACGCAAATGACTGGTTTAGTGGTCAACTTAAAGACCACTTTATGACCAACTGGAGAAAAATATTGAAAATCCTTGAGAGGTTTTTGTTGAGGACAAACTAGATAATAAAAAACTCTCTCAGATTTGTAACAGGTGTCACGGATTGGGAGATTCAAATGAATCTTTGATCCCTATTTTTAAGATTTCATGATTTCCTGTTTAAGACATGTTTTTGCAACACGTATACCGTCCAACTGGAGATTAATTTCAAGAAACCGAGATACAATTTTTTTTATAACGATCTTAAATACAAAAACCTCTCTTAGTTTCTAAAAATAGTTTTTTATTAGTGAGATATGATGTCATATTTAACGCCTATTTTCCCAGTTTGCTGCACAATCCGCTGCGTTTTTTGCTGTAGGTTACTGTTGTGTAGCAGACATGCTTTGCAGGGCTGACAGAGTGTCCAACATTGAAAATGATGACTTATCACAACCATAGGGTTGAATGTTGATCATGATCAATGATTGTAAAGAATATCTCGGTTACGATTATGGTTTGGAAAAGTCAGGTTTCCTATTTTTCGTAAATCCGTTGAAGTTATTGCTCTCTTTCGAAGAAACCGGATCCATGATTCCAGGAGAGAGTAGCTCGACCCTAACAACCAAGGGTGACATTATTTTTCTATATATGGGGATCATTTTCATGTAAACGGGGTTGGTTGGCAAAATTGGTATAGACAATAGCTATTGTATGTAGTTTGAGTTCGACCGAAACTTAATGCAAAAGTCCTGTAACTTTGACATAAAGATTCTAATTGTAGCAGTTGGATGTATTTTTTCCACTTTCTTGTGTATATGCTTCCTATTATCTTTATTCATATATTTTTCTATCTATTTTGGAACGAATTTTCGACCCTGTGGATTCGTTGTGCAACGCCCCTTGTTCGTGCCACTTAGACAAAACGTTTTCTTCTGAAAGTTAACTCCGAATTTGCCCACAACAATGCTCCGAGTTACTTCCTGTAATTTCTTTCCACCACACATTAATATTTTTCACTGAAGACTGTTTCTCTCTTAGCCTTTATCCTCTCAAAGTTCAATCACCAAGTCATTTATTTCCGTTGTTTCCTCGAATTGACTCCATAGCCCAAGTCTTATTTTCTTGCGCCAATATAGCCAGAACCCATTATATCAAAGATGTTAAATATAGCCACTAATTTTAAATCCAAATCACGTGCAAAGATAGAGTTTCCCGAGAGAGCCCTCTCTAGGTCTGAAAGGCTAGTTTTGGGCCTCAAATTTGGTTGAAAAAGTTACCTTTGTCGTCTGTTTATCAGTTGAACAGATTTACGAAGTGCTAACATTTTGGCGCCATTTTTGGGGACAAAATTGAATGAAACTTTCATTGGGAAGAACGACATCGTTTTAGTTATAAGGTATGAGAGTAGCAGGCACTTAGGCACATATTGGCTGTATTTCTACTTTGGCGACTCCACACATCAGAAAATCAGTTGAAGGTGATTCCACTGGCAAAAGAATCCAGAGCTAAAGTTTTCATGATGACTCCAATCAAGCTTCAAATGTGATTCAAAGACTCCACTGGAGAATGAGAACTGTTAAAAGAGATATGGAAGAGCAATATAGAAAAATAAGGTACTCGAGCTTAAGTTTAGTTCAAGAAGTACTTTTCTGTTTTATCAATATCTTCTTGTCCTTTCCTGAGTTTTTCAAAAGAATATTTCTTCATTTACTGTGTTCAAATGAATCCCAAAGATCTACCCTTGTATATCCTCCATGGAAAACTGTAGGTACACCTCCTTCTTCTTGTATAACCAATATTCACCAAGATCCTTCCTCTAAGCCATATGATGTTCATGATCATTCTTGTGAGCTTGTAGCTTTTGTTCTTAACCCTGGACCCTCTAAGATTCAAGAAAGATACAATCCTCTTAAATTGCCTTCCATCCTTCATGACTTTCCTTTGAAACATTATAAGTACCTTCCTAGGTTCGATGGAGAGCTCGATGGACATTCAACTGAAAAACATATTCAGGTCTTTGAGCATTTTATAGACCCTTTTGAGATTGAACAATATGATGTGTTTATGAGGGCCTTTTCTCAGTCCTTACAAGGAGATGCCAAAGCATGGTTCATACATTTGCAGCCTCAGTCGATTAGCTCGTGGGATGAATTGAGGGAAGATTTTCATAGATTTTGGGGTGTGAGAAAGTCATGGGATCTACTCATTTCAGATTTTTATGCCATGAGAAGAATGAAAGATGAAACCATCTCAAATTTTAGTAGGAGGTTTGCTAGTCTTTATTATAAACTACCTAAAGAAGTCCAACCTCCTAAAGCTGTTTCCATGCTCCATTATGTAACAACCTTTCAATCAAACTTATCTTTTCTTCTGATGGAGAGGAAGTCTATGTCTTTGCAGCAGATGTTCAACAATGCTCAGGAAGTTGTAAACAACATTCAAGCATGTAAGGAGCTGCAAAATCAGATTTTGGATGAGAAATTGAAAGTTGAGGAACTAGAGACTATGCATAATATGCAGGAGGTTGATCATGTCATAAGTTTTCTTGAAGGATGTCATGAGGATGTGTTTGCAAAGAATGATGATCAGCTTGAAGAACAAGCTACTCTCTCGAATTTCTTTGATATTGATTTAAATTTAGATCCATGCCATCATGAGCTAGAAACTGATTGTTTTATGTATACATTTGTAGACGACCATGAATGTGAATTTACAGATCAACTTGCAGAAGAACAAGTCCCTGCCTCAATTTTCATGTTTGATGACATTATAGAGGTTTTTGGTGAACCCAGGTATGATGGGTACAATGATTCTTATGAGGTTGACTCTTCAGAACAAGAAGTTGCACTTTCTGAATATGAAAATGATTGTTTTCAGCAACCCAAAGAAATTGACAAATGTGCATATGACAACAGTGAAGAAAATGAAGAAAGTTTTGAATTAGAGGAAATAAATTTGTCATTGTGTTTTGCATCTTTCAAATTGATGAAGCACAATATTTATAATGTTTTAAATCATAAATCCTCTAGGCATGATGTTGAATATGAAGAAAGCAATGGAATGGCCAATGAAAACTATCTTCCATTATGTTTTTCTTCCTTTGAATTATTGAAAGTAAATCATGAGATAACAGAGGAAGCAGTGAAGTCCGATTGCATTCACTGTGACATTGTTTTACATGAGAAAATTTTTATCAGTGAAGAGGACCAACGACCTTCTCATACTTTTAATCCCTTTTGTTGATTACATGGAAAGTTGTTTCAGTTCAGATTTGCAGCTTGTGATCAACTACCAACTTGGAAATAAATATGAAGGTAAATCAACATCAGTGTTAGATATGGATTGCTTGCCACTAGGGGTTTCATTTCAGCCAACACTGTCTTCTGATTCAGAAGACTGTTATTTCTAGTAGTTTCAACATGTCTTTCATCCTTTTTGTGGTAATCAACAGGTTGAATTACATGAAAAAAAGGATGAAATGGAAGGGGTGAAACATGATTGTTGTTTTATGCATGTTTTGGATGATCCATTTGCAGTTTTGTTGGAGGCGATAAACGTTCCCAATGTTTTTAATTTTTTGAGATTTGAATTTATAGATAAATTTTTGAATGACTTATTAGTAAACAAGCTTTGGAGCAAGCTTGTGCAAAGAAACCAAAAAGTGGATAAAGTGCTTTCATGGTTGCATTGGCATTTTGATTTCACTTGATTGAAATTGTTTTCAGCAGTTAGGGTAGGTATGAGTGCGAATAAGCTCTGTACTACGAGCATTTATTTTAGCAATCTGCAGTTTTCATTTTCAGCTTAGTTTCAGATTTCAGTTTGGAGCATATACAGTTTTGGGTTTTCAGCGGATGCAGGCTACAAGTTACAGTTGGAAATTTGAGTTTGGGAGCATCCCAATGGATAGGCACATGGTCTACTGTTCTTTGCTACCTCACAGGGAGGATATCATCCTCATTGGAGCCAGCTATTAGCACCATGATTTTCATAGCTAAGGTTAGAGGTTTGTCAACAATTTGCAAAGTCATGTCTGTTAGCACCCATATTGTTTTTATGTCTGGCATCATCTAACATCTCCAAGGGTCAGTTTTAAAATGAAGCTTATCATTTATTATTTACATTTCCATTTGCAACTACACACTGCAAAATTTGCTAAGCGCTGCGCAGAGCACTTCATCGCGTAGTGGATTTTGTCATGCAGTGGATTTCATCGCGTAGTGAATTTCATTGTGCAATGGATTTCGTCGCATAGTGGATGTTTTCACGCATAGGATGTTATCGCACAATGGATTTTGTCACGCAGTGGGATTCTGCCACGCATAGGATGCTTTCGCGCAATGGATTTTGTTGCACAGTGGGATGCTGTTGCGCAAATGATTTTCCTACGCACATGCTACAGGTCGCGTTGCGCAAATGACTGGTTTAGTGGTCAACTTCAAGATCAATTTCTGACCAACTGAAGAGGAATGATGAAAATCCTTGAGACATTTTGTTTAGGACAAACCAAATAATAAAAATGTCTCTCAGATTTGCAACAAGTCTCACGGATTGGGAGATTAGAATGGATCTTTGAGCCCTATTTTTCATCTTTCATGATTTCCTGTTTGAGACATGTTTTTGCGACACGTATTTCGTCCATCTGGACATTAATTTCAAGAAGCAGAGAGAGTTTTTTCTTTATATCGATATTATCTACAAAAACCTCTCTCAGTTTCTAAAAATAGTTTTTTATTAGTGATATATGATCTCATATTTAACGCCTATTTTCCTAGTTTACTGCGTAATCCGCTGTGTTTTTTGCTGTAGGTTACTGTTGCATAGTAGACTTGCTGTGCAGGGGTGACAAAGTGTCCAACAGTGAAAATAATGACTTATCACAACCATAGGGTCGAATGTTGATAGTGATCAATGATTGTAAATAATATATCGGTTACGATTATGATTTGGAAAAGTCGGGTTTCCTATTTTTAGTAAATACGTTGAAGTTATTTCTCTCTTTCAAAGAAACCAGATCCATGATTGCAAGAAAGAGTAGCTCGAACCTAATAGCCAAGGGTGACATTAGTTTTCTATATATGGGGATCATTTTCATGTAAAAGGGGTTGGTTGGAAAAATTGGTATAGACAATAGCTATTGTATGTAGTTTGAGTTCGACCGAAACTTAATGCAAAAGTCTTGTAACTTTGACATAAAGATTCTAATTGTAGCAGTTGGATGTATTGTTTTCCCTTTCTTGCATATGTTCTTCCTGTTATCTTTATTCATATATTTTTCTGTCTATTTCAGAACGAATTTTCGAACCTGTGGATTCGCTGCGCAACGCTCCTTGTTCGCACCACTTAGATAAAACGTTTTCTTCTGAAAGTTAACTTCGAATTTACTCGCAACGGTGCTCCGAGTTACTTCCTGTAATTTATTTCCGCCACACATTACTATTTTTCACTGAAGACTATTGCTCTCTTAGCCTTTATCCTCTCAAATTTCATTCATCGAGTCATTTGTTTCCGTTGTTTCCTAGAATCGACTCCATAGCCCAAGTCTTATTTTCTTGCGCCAATATAACCAGAACCCATTATATCAAAGGTGTTAAATCTAGCCATTGCTTTTAAATCCATATCTCGCGCAGAGACAGAGTCTCTCGAGAGATCCCTGTCCAGGTCCGAAAGGCTAGTTTCAGGACTCAAAGTTGGTTGAAAAAGTTACCTTCGTCGTTTGTTTATCAGTCGAACAGATTTGTGGAGTGCTAACACACGGTACAAATGAATCTGTCAAATTTTCAGAAATTATGCAGTTCAAGATACATGGTTTGAAGGTCAGTCTAAAACAAAGATAAATGGTTCTCCCAACAAGTTTTCGTTTGTTGTGATACATAAAACATCCCACTAAATCTCTCAAGTTTTAGTGGGTACCCATACCACCAAAATTTTGCAAGGTACTATTCTTCTTACCTTAATGGTTATTCACTTCTGAGACTGATGTTTGTATGCAATCACCAAAATGAATTTGATGCAAAGTCTACTAATACTACTCAAATAAATCATAACAGATCCTTTCTGCATGTCCCCAACAACATTGAAACCTATTTAGAATTGAAACCATTTATAATGACTTAGCCCCAAATACTTATTCATGTTGCCTCAATCAGACATGTTCGACACTTGGCCTCTAACATTTCACTATTTCTTAAATCAGAAGGTTCCTATGATGACACATTTACAACGTCGTCATCAGTGAATCTCTATAGAAGCACATTCATTGTGAGTTATATTTTTATCCCGACGACGATATATGTGATGTGACTAATTGTACGAATGTCAAAAGGGGATTAATCCTAAGTATGGCACAAGAGAGATGGGCCCCAACTCTCCCTAGTACCTTAATGCATTATAAGATGACTTCTATTGAATATCACCCATCTATGTGGCAGTATCTGACTAGTCTATCTACCTTTAAGAAACCCAATGTTGTTGGAGAATGTCATAAGGATGTTTCATACCCTTTATACTAGATCTACCGATGATGACATCGTTTGAAGTAGATTGTCAACGACCTATTCTTATCATGCTCCGACGATCTAGATTGACCAATTGCATAATGAAAACACCATGGATCATTAAAAGCTAACCCTTCGTAAATAAAAAAAATCTTCGAGAAAACAACATTTACCATTGATTACATAAAGAGTGATAACATAAATCCAAAAAAATTTCATCGCTGCCCGTTACACACTCACGCACCTTTCAAGAAAAAATATTAATAAAAAAAACATCGTCATCGACAAATATTCTTATAATCTCTACTTTCTAAGCGAATGATTTTACAATCATCAACAATGAAAATATCGAAGAACTCTTCTCCCGTTCGTTTCTACCCCAATAACGATACCAACAAAAAATGTTCCCCCTTGATCTGTTCCTTTCACTACACGCTAACGGTAATAAATAATGGATCACCTTTGAAAAATTTAATGAAGAAATGTACTACTCTGACCAAGTCGTAGCTGTAACGAGGCTGGTATTAATTGCATAAGGTTTGGGGAAATTAAAAATATAACAACCTTGCTAATGCGCAATCAACCTAACTCTAGCTGTGAAACTGCTAAGAACAAAACGCCTTTGTTGTAGAAACGTTGGGAAATTTTCTGCTGTGAGTTGTTCTTCTCAGAAAAAACAAGTGTGTATTAAGCAAGTTTGGAAATTATTCTTATCCATAGTGAATCCGAAGGTGAAGTAACTTTAATTTGAATGAAAATTCATGTAGGCTGCAAAATTTCCAAGATGCAAACTAGAAGAACAAAGAACCATGAAACCATCAGTCCTACCCTTGTTGTAGGAACATATTCTTTAAACATTGCAGACACAAACAATCATGAAGGGAAGGAGAATTATGAAAAATACCAATGTATATACGACATGTGTAACATCTAGTTCTATTGATCACACTTTCATACCACTGATTTATTATTTGAGGACACTTGCGAGCAAGTGATCCGATTAAAACATGATACTTTATGATTAGTTGATTTGGTTTATGAGTTAAAAATTATGTCATCATTGAGTATTGAAATTTTGATATGTTATTAATATTGATGTATAACAATGGAAAGTTTTATGATGATATTTCATGAGTGTGCAGGNTTAAAACATGATACTTTATGATTAGTTGATTTGGTTTATGAGTTAAAAATTATGTCATCATTGAGTATTGAAATTTTGATATGTTATTAATATTGATGTATAACAATGGAAAGTTTTATGATGATATTTCATGAGTGTGCAGGAAACATGACATGATGAGGATGCTTATGGCATCGACAAAATACCTTGGACTCTAGATTGAGTTAGGGAGCGAACTATCGACTTTGATTATGAGTACTTGATTTTATTATGCATGTGTTGTGATGATGATTTTAGTTATGGATTTCATGTATAAGAGTTATTAATATTGTATTTTTGAGTGGATGCAGGCATGATGATGCTTGCTAATATGATTTACATATGGAGTAAAGGGGTCATTCAAAGATATCAGATATATTAGGGAGAGGTGTGGCAACGTCCCTGTCACAACCTAATAACACTCCCCGTCATGACCTGAACTGAAGGTTAACGACTACCTTATTCCTGAGAGGTTCACGATGCCGTGATGGCAGACGAAGATAACCTCTCACGAGGATTTGTCAGGGGCTCATAATAAGGAAGATTCCTTATTCCTCAGTAAGCCCTTAGTCTCACACAAGGTTGACAAGTGGAGTATTGACTCCAAGCGTCAGACAACTTCCAAACAAAGTCAACATGGCGAGTGACACCCTTGGAGCACGTAGGTGCATCTTGAAGGGCATGTCACACGTTAATCTAAAATGAAAATAAAGAAAATGAAACGTCAAGAGAAATTAATAAAAATTTAGAAGACTTTAGAGGATAAAATGAATACTTAGATTTTGTTAGAAAAGAGAATACAATTTTATAGCCTAATTAAATTATAATAATGGGTGTAAGGGAAATTTAGACGAAATAAAATCTAGAAAATGGGGAATAAAATTTAAGACATGTGCACAATGTGTGAATGAAATTAATACAAAATATTTTTAAATTAAAAAAAAATATTTCATGAGGAGGTGTGGTGTCAACTTATATTTAAAGTCCTAAGTCAAACTATACTCTAAATATTTACTGAGATAAGATTCCTATTCAAACTCCAACTGTAAATTAGTTAGGAGACAAAATAAAGAAGAAATTGGGGAGATACGGGACAACTAGGAGAAAATCTAGGAACTAAATGAGGAGGTGAGGAAAAATTCAAAATTTATTTAATTAAAATAAATTAAAACATGTGCAACATGAGGGAAGTGTAACATGTGTTGAGGGTGAATAATCTCTAATTAATTTTATTTTAATTTTTTTATTATGCATGAATTGACTAGTGTCAAGACAAAGTTTCTTATAAAAAGAGGGAAGAGGAAGGAGTAGGGACCCTATTGCTGGATGACTAAATTGATCTCAATTTTTGATGTGACTAGTTTACTTGTGTGAGTTGGGCTGCAAGCTTTACATAAGAGGTGGAAGCCTCTCCTTGCGAGGGAAAGCTTGAGCTATATAATAATATGAATTTTTCTGTGTGACCCCTTTGTGGCTTGGAGGGCTAAGGGGGAAGAAGAGTACCCCTAGAGTTGGCTGGGAGGTACCGGTGAAGCCACTTGATTAGTAGGCGCAAGGAAGGGCATTGCGCAAATTCTTCGTTAGATTGAAGATTTTCATCAAGTATCAGCAATCTTCTGGTTACAATATTTTATATTTAGATATTTTATTGTTCAATAATAATGATATGGTATGTTAAGTAAATCCGAATCGAGGATAATACCTAATTTTGTAACAAGTATATATATGCAGAACTATTGCTGGGACATTAATATAAAATTCATTTTTTTTATCATATTTGTCGCGAGAATTAGATTAGTTATTATGCAATACAAAAAAAGAGTAATTGTGTTTATCGCTGGTTAAAGTTGCGTGCAGGTTGTCTAAAAACAAAAAAGAGTACTGTGTATGTCACTGGTTAAAAATTTGTATGTAAGTAAATTTTCAAAAGGAATTGATTTAAGTGCTGTGTTAATAGCGTGAAGGTTACATGTTTGCAAGCGAGATATTTTTAATTTTTTTTCTTTATACCTATATGACAAACTGTACAAGATTATTCCTTGAAAATTCCATAAAATGTGATTCGTTTTGAAGGAGTAGATTAAAATGAAAAGAGAAAAATAAAACCCTCTTCTCCATTAAGTAACATTATAATTATATTCGATAAGTTGTTGTTATAAGTTGGTATTTATATATAGAGTCGAGATCATCTTGTTGTGTGTGTTCTATTTTAGTCCAAGATTGATCGAATGAATGTTTGAAAGGAACGTTTATCTGAGTAGTCGGTCCCTCTAGCCCTGAGTGCCTTGTTTGGTTATTACCCTCTGTTTGAAATTTTAATCCGAATAGTCGGTCCCTCATGAAACTACTGTAGAGAGAAAATCCGTATAGACAAAAGTGTATTTTAAGGTCTCTATTTCATTTAGGACTTTTATCTATATTGAACTGAATCTCAAGAAGTTAAAATCCTTACAGTTACTAAATGTAAGCGATGGAAAAAATTCCAAGACTGCATCGGTATTTAATGCATAAATCTCTTACCTTTGTTTCTCTTCCTGTTACTCTAATATTCGATGGAAGGCCCAATCTAAAATCCATGCCATCTGTAGAACAAATTACAACGGTCAAGCTCTCCGACTCTTCCATCGTGAACTCTCCCTTGTCGCTTAGTGATGGTGCTGTTTAAGATGGACACCTGTGAATATATGATTATATAATTGTTATCGCTTTTATACAAGTTAACAATGAAGTCACTAATCACGCCAACTCTCTTACATGCAGTCGCACTCTAAGTCCAAGTTGGAGAGTAATATATCTAATAATAAGAGTCTAATGCTTTAATGAAGGTCCTGTAAGGTAAGAGTTAAAAAAAGAGTAGTTAATTATACCGAAAGGTGTATACCTATTGATAATGGGCAGATTTAATAGGGGTTTAGTGCTTAATAAGTTTTTTATGGACAGGATTAAATATGGCTGGAATATTCTTAGTAGTCACACAAAATAAATGGCTGTGATTTCAATCATTAACTTCGAAGCTATTATAAAGACATCCGTTTATGTGTTTATTTTTTTACATTTACCTAATCATATTTAAAAATTACTTTGATAGCTAACTGATTGCCACATAAGTGATTAACAGAAATTAAAAAATTAACACCAAGCTTTATTTGTTAATCAATAATAAAATTTAATATATTTTTTTAAAAATTCATTTCATCTTATCAATCTTTCGACGTTCACCAGCAACGATTTAGCTGCTGTGCTAATTATTCACTAAAATAGATGTTAAGATGTTGTCATCATAGTGGTAAATAATTTTCTTTTACTTTTATTATTATCCACGTGTCATTTTGTGAGAAAGGGTTAGTTCGTAAATTGCGATCAAACGAGAGAAATGGTGAAGGGACCTCCTATTTTGCTTGAAGGCCGTGATATATTGTTATCGCTCCTCTAGAAGAAAATCATGTCCAACCCTTGGAAGGACCTACTTTTTAAGATAGAAAAGAAAATTAGAGACTTTTAGCTTAACTTCGTATTCTTCCTTACCACACTTCTCGACACTCCCAGGTATGCACTCAAATATCTTCTATTTATAAAGGAGATTTGTTTAGCCGTTAGAATTTGTGTTAATGCAAATCTTTTGATGTGGTCTCCCTCTTGGCAGTCGTGCAATTGACATTGTGATATGTAGATTAGCCCGACTAAGGCAGTTACAATTTAAAACAGTTCGTGGTTTCCATGGGTTGTCGACTTGACCTTCCATTTACTAGGTGAATGAATGCTTAGGTGTTTAATTGAGAGTTTAGATATCTTGAGAACATTTGTGAATTGAAACTTTATTGAAGAGTTTGGATTATATATATTAATTATATGGGTTTAGGATATATTCATAAACTATATTAAGGGATATCATTATAGTAATTATAATTAGATTGCTTTAAGAGTATATATATTTTGGATTATTAATTAGAGATAATTTGCTTACAATAAAATTTCTTATACTATACATCATTTATGATTAGGTTGCTTATGTCATCATAAATTATGTTGAATTGTATCATTTGATTCTTGATAAATTTCAAGAGTAATGTATGTTTACATTATTCTTACTTCATTCAAAATTGTAAATATATTAGTTATATTATAAATTAGTTAAGTGAAACATTTTTTCATATTTAATTGAGCCTTAAGTCTATGGAAATAAAGTTGAGAGTTGTTTAATCTTTAGAGTGTAAATTACTTATGCACAACTTATTAAATTTATATATAAGATGAGTGCGTTAGTTGCGCAACCATAAAAGGAGTCAGATGTTGAAAGTACCATGACTTCTCCTTGCATCATTAGATAGACCTTTTTTGATTGTCAATCCTTAATACGTTTCTAAAAAAAAAAAAAACTTGTGAATTGTGCAAACCATGTAATCGGTTAATTAAATGGTTGATGGTGATTAAAAACTAGTTGCATGTAATTGTAAGTTACCTGAATTTGTTAGTATTTGTAAATGATTACTTATTTATGACCGGTTTAAAAAAATAAAAGAAAAATAAATTTTCTATGGTTATCATAGTTAATGTTTTGAATTACTCACCCATCGCTGATTGTATCAAGGCTTCATTACATAATGGTATCAGAGCGGGTTCCACTCTGCGACATCAAACTCGTTATGAATTCCAATGCATTTTGTTTACATTAAGATATATCGCTAATATAAATTGAAATTGTTTTATGGAGGGTATCATGGTTAGAGGATGAAGGATGAGTAGACGCCGAGGTGCGGGAGGAAGACGAATGCTTTCTCCAATTACATCTACACTCGAGGGGTTTGCCCCACAAGGAGAAGAGCATACTGCCGATCAAGAGCATGTTGTAGTGGGCGATGTCATGGGTATGATGAGGTATTTTCAAAGTATGTCAAAGGCCTTGATAAATCACCTTGATCGTGATGAGGGAAGGGAATTTGTGCCCAATGAGGGTTTGCAATGCCCTCCTGTAGTTAGTGGAAATGTTCATAGAGAACTAGAGAAGGTAAAATTTTCTGAGTTATGGGGTTTTGGGGATGAATTAGCTGCCGAAGCATTTTTGGATAATATGGAAATGTGTTTTGCATTATGCGATTACACCTCCAACATGAAGGTCCACATGGTGGTATTCCAACTGAAAGGAAGTGCATTTCTTTGGTGGAAGACACTCTTACCACAACTGAATATGGCCATTGAAGACGTGTCTTGGGAATTGTTCGAGGAGTGATTCCGAGAGAGGTACCTATTTGATGAGTTCACGGAGTGACAACTCAATGAATTCAATGCTTTATGACATGAAAATCATACAATACTTGAGTATGAGGTTAGATTTATGGAGTTGCTCAGATATTCTTTGGACTTGAACGCTGAAAAGTTAAAAGTGAATTAATTTGTTTTTGGTCTCAACCAAAAAATTCATGCTAAGGTGAGGATATTGATGCCCCAGAATTTGAACGATGTAGTACAAGAAGATTTTGTCGTTGAAGAAGATTTGAATAGCGGGGGTAAGGGAAGGACTCCTTCCAAGCAAATAGGATAGACACCACTTAGAGCGTTGCAACAACAGACACCCATTAGATAGACTTCTGGGCATCCTGATACACCTAGAGGGCCTATATTTTCTAAACCATGTAGACATGCTACCAATCAGAGGACTCCATATAGAGAACCACCACCACAACAACCTTGTCAACCTCAACAACAACAACAGTAGTATAGATCTGTTCCACATAACAGATCAGGACCTTAGAACCCTATACCAACATATTCTTCCTATGGAAATAGGAGCACCGACCCTAATTATGGATGTTGGACTTGTGAAGAACCCCACTATCAGAGAGCTTGTCCTATAGAGAAGGCGAGAGATACTAGATCAATATGATAGATGACAGTAGGAGATTTGGGCAAGACCCATAGGATTCATGCAGCGGTGAATAACCACCAGGCTGAGCATTAGTGTACAATGCTCAAGACTTCAGGTATGATATCATATCAACAATTTAGTATTTTGATAGATCCAGGAGATACTGGGAGTTTCATTTCTAGTGCTGCACTCAAAACAATTAAGGTGAAGGAAGTCAAACAAGATGAGTTTAGATATGTAGTATTGGCATCTGGAGCCAAGCAAAAGGTTGGAGGAAAGGTTAAAGATTGTCAGATTAATTTAGGAGAATTCATTGCAAGTGTAAATTTTTCTATCACAACCTTAGGATCCTACGACATTGTGATTGGAATGGATTGTTTAGAATCACACAATGCAATACTTAAATGTAAGATGAAAAGATTAATCTTAATTGATGATTTGGGACATAATAAAACAATTGTAGGAGGAAACCGAGTGTCGCTAAGATTTATTACTTCCCTAAAATTGATGAAAAATATGCACAAAGGATGTAAGATGTACGCCATTTTAGCTCTTAACGAAAAGGGTGACACAAAAATATTGGAAGACTTTCCAGTTGCATCTGAGTTTGCTGATGTTTTTCCTGAGGAACTACTGGGTGTACCACCAAAAAGAGAATTGGAATTTACTATAGATTTGAAACCTAGAACAAAACCAATTGCAAGAAATCCATATCAGATGTTGACACCTGAATTACAAGATTTAAAGATGCAATTGAAAGAGTTATTAGATTTGAGACTTATACGTCCAAGTGTATCACTGTGGGGTGCACCAATAAATTTTGTAAGAAAGAAGGACAGATTATGGAGGCTTTGTATTGACTATCATCAAATAAAAAAATCCATGATAAATAATCAATACCCTCTACCAAGAATTGATGACCTATTTGATCAAATGAAGGGGGCGATAATGTTTTCAAAGATTGAATTGAGGTCAGGATATCATCAGTTACGAATCAAAGAGGGAGAGATTCCTAAAACATCGTTTAAGACAATATTTGGACATACAAATTTACTATATTACCGTTTGGTTTGACAAATGCCCATGGTGTATTCATGAGTTTAATGAATGGGGTATTCCACAAATATGTGGACAAGTTTTTATAGGTATTTATTGATGATATATTAAGTTGCTCTTGGAAAAAAGAGTTGCATGATGAACATCTGAGATTAGTTTTGCAGTGTTTAAGAGAAAACAAGTTGTACAGAAAATTGTCAAAGTGTTCTTTTTATTAGACAAATATTCACTATTTGGGACACATTATCTTTGGAGAAGGTATCGTTGTGGATCCAACAAAGGTAGAGGCTATTATGGAATGGAAAACACCGATGAATGTGCAAGAAGTACGTAGTTTTATGGGATTAGTAGGTTACTATAGATGCTTCGCTGAAGGATTTTCAAAAATAGCAAATCCAATTATGGAATTGAAAGAGAAGAATAAGAAACTTGTATGGTCACAGAAATGCGCTGAAGCATTTTAGAAGCTTAAGAAATTATTAACAACAACACCGATATTAAAATTTCCGGATATGGACAAGGAATTCTTTGTATGCACTGACACATCCAAGGAAGGATTGGGTCAAGTATTAATGCAAGAAGGTCGAGTTATCACATATATTTCAAGGAAACTAAGAAGACATGAAGAGAATTATGCAACACACGATTTTGAATTACTAGCAATTTTTTATGCCTTATGCGTTTGGAGGCACTACCTTATTGGACATAAATTTGAATTGAAAATTGATCACAGTGGATTGCAACACATTTTTACACAGAGTGACTTGAACAGACGACAAAGATGTTGGTCATAAATTTTAAGTGAGTATGATTTTGAAATCATGTACATTAAAGGAACATTTAATAGAGTAGCAGTTGCATTGAGTCAGAGACCACACATTTTCTCAGTACTACCACTAAAAATGAACCTTTGGGAAAATATTTTAGCATTACAGATGGATGATGACTGGTACAAGGAAGTAAATGACAATATAGGACAAGGTACCATGATGATACCTAGATATGAGGGTTATTATTTGAACAACTATGGACTATTAATATATAATGGTAGAATTTATGTACCACCAAATGACGAAATGAGAAATTTAATTTTGAACGAAGCTCATCGAGCAGTGTATACGACTCATCCACGACTCATGAAAATGAAGGCAGATCTGAAACCATTATTCTTTTGGAAGGGAATGAAAACTGATATAGTTAACTATGTGGCGATATGCCTTGAATGTTAGCAAGTGAAGGCTGAACATAAACATCTAGTGGGATTATTACATCCACATGCAACTCCTGAATCAAAATGAGAATTTATAGTGATGGATTTTATTATTGGATTTCCGTTGACGACAAGGAGACACAATTCTACCTTTGTAGTTGTTGACACTTTGACGAAGAGTGTGCATTTAATTCCAATTCGTATGACTTATAAAGCACTTGTCATAGCTAGAATTTTTGTTAATGAAATTGTAATATTACATGGTGTACCAAGAAATATAATATCTGATCGAGGGTCAATATTCACTAGACATCTTTGGACAAGTTTCCAAGAGGCTTTTGGCATGCAATTAAATTTTAGTACAACATATCACCAAAAAAATGATGGACAAACAGAAAGAACGGATAAAATTCTAGAAGATATGCTTTGAATGTATGTTATGGATCAACAAAAACGATGGGAAGAATTTTTACCATTGGTAGAATTTGCATATAATAATAGTTACCAGAGTTCGATAAAGATGAAGAGAATTATGCAACACACGATTTGGAATTATTAGCAATTTTTTATGCCTTAAGCGTTTAGAGGCACTACCTTATTGGACATAAATTCGAATTGAAAATTGATCACGGTGGATTGCAACACATTTTTACACAGAGTGACTTGAACAGATGACAAAGATGTTGGTCATAAATTTTAAGTGAGTATGATTTTGAAATCACGTATATTAAAGGAACATTTAACAGAGTAGCAGATGCATTGAGTCGGAGACCACACATTTTCTCAATAATACCACTAAAAATGAACCTTCGAGAAAATATTTTAGCATTACAGATGGATGATGACTGGTACAAGGAAGTAAACGACAATATAGGACAAGGTACCATGATGATACCTAGATATGAGGGTTATTCTTTGAACAACTATGGACTATTAATATATAATGGTAGAATTTATGTACCACCAAATGACAAAATGAGAAATTTAATTTTGAACGAAGCTCATCGAGCAGTGTATACGACTCATCCACAACTCACGAAAATGAAGGCAGATCTGAAACCATTATTCTTTTGGAAGGGAATGAAAACTGATATAGTTAACTATGTGGCGATATGTCTTGAATGTCAGCAAGTGAAGGCTGAACATAGACATCTAGTGGGATTATTACATCCACATACAATTCCTTAATCGAAATGAGAATTTATAGCGATGAATTTTATTGTTGGATTTCCATTGATGACAAGGAGACACAATTCCACCTTTGTAGTTGTTGACACTTTGACGAAGAGTGTGCATTTTATTCCAGTTCGTATGACTTATAAAGCACCTGTCATAGCTAGAATTTTTGTTAATGAAATTGTAATATTACATGGTGTACCGAGAAATATAATATCTGATCGAGGGTCAATATTCACTAGACATATTTGGACAAGTTTCCAAGAGGCTTTGGGCATGCAATTAAATTTTAGTACAACATATCACCAAAAAAATGATGGACAAACAGAAAGAATGGATAAAATTCTAGAAGATATGCTTTGAATGTATGTTACGGATCAACAAAAACGATGGGATTTTTTTTTACCATTGGTAGAATTTGCATACAATAATAGTTACCAGAGTTCGATAAAGATGAAACCTTTTGAGTTTCTATACGAATGACCATGTAGGACACCTCTGAGCTGGGATCGAATAGAAGATGGAGTCCTGGTGGGACCAGAAGTGATTCAAGAAATGGAATATCAGACAAAAACTATAAATAAATTAATTAAGGAAGTGCAAGACTGACAAAAGAGTTATGTCAATGCACATTGTATAGATCACAACTATGAGGTTGGCGATAAACTATTTTTGTGGGTGAAGTTGCATAAGAGTTTGATTAAGTTTGGAAAGGGTGCTAAACTCTCTCCAAGTTTTGTGGGACCTTTCGAAGTTATAGAAACTAAAGGATTCGTGGATTACCAACTAGCCTTACCTAATTCTTTGAGGCATATGCACGATGTGTTTCGTGTTTCAGTTTTACATCATTATATTTAAGATCCGTCACATGTTATTGATTTGAGTTCATTGCATATATCAGATGAGGGTTCTCTCATAGCGAAGCCAATCCGCGTACTGGACCATTGCACTAAAAAACTATGGTGTCGATTGGTTGATTAGGTCAAGGTTCAATGGGATAGTTATAGTCCACATTCTTCCACTTGGGAGGACACACATGAGATACATCAACAATTTCCATATTTATTTTAAAAGTTTGATATATAGATTAGTAGAAACTATATTTATTATTTTCAATATTAGACTGTACAAACTTCGGGACAAAGTTTAAAACAAGAGGGAGTGTATGTAACATCCGGTTAAATTGATCATACTTTCATACCACTAATTTATTCTTTGAGGACACTTGCGAGCAAGTGATCCGGTTAAAACATGATACTTTATGATTAGCTAATTTGGTTTATGAGTTAAAAATTATGTCATCATTGAGTATTGAAATTTTGATATGTTATTAATATTGATGTGTAACAATGACATGTATTATGTTGAGATTTCCTGAGTTTGCAAGAAACATGGCACGATGAGGATGCTGATGGCATCGACAAAATACCTTGGACTCCAAATTGAGTTAGGGAGTGGAATATTGACTTTGATTATGAGTACTTGATTTTATTATGCATGTGTTATGATGATGATTTCAGTTATGGATTTGATGTATAAGAATTATTAATATTATCTTTTTTAGTGGATGCAAGCATGGTGACACTTGCTAATCCGACTCACAAATGGAATAAAGAGGTCATAAATATATATCTGTTGGCCCTTGACCATGTTTTGAGGATCCTTGGTCATGTTTGGCCTACTTTTGGGACTTCGACAGGTTGTTGAAGGCAGAGCGCAAGTCGAAGTGGAGATCGTGGGATCTCAACCCCTTTTTAGGGATTTTTGGGTTTTGGGCTTATGTAACGGGTATGGGGATGTTGGCCCATGGGTTTACCCATGTTTAGGCCCTTTTTGTAATGCATAAATAGAAATCTAGGCGATATAGGAAGTAGTTCGATCTATGTGATCGAAGAGAGGCTAGACACTCTGCTAAGTGCAACTTGTAAGTGCTTTGTGCATGCTATGTTGAGAACTTGCAGAGCTAAGTGCAAGTGATTGTAAGAGACCGTGAAGAGGCTTTGTGTTGTAACTCAGGGAAGGAGGATCTAGCAGAGTGCACACAGATCTCCTATCCTTTGCGGAGTAAGATATCATGGATCTGTGCATGTAGAAGATTGATAGAAAGAAATAAAGAAGAAGAGTTGGTGAACATAGCCCTAGGGTGGGGGTTAACCATGTATATCTCGTGTTGTGGTTGTGTTGTGCTTTATGATTGTTCTCTTGTTTATATGGTTAAATGCTTAGTGAACTGATGTATGCTTATAAGAATCTAATATGATAGCTTAGTGCTGAATAATGTGAATGAATGCTAGACCTGATCTATGTTGGTATGGTTAGTTCTTGAATATATTGGATCTGTGTGAATATTGTGCTGATCTATTGTTAGGGTTTAGTTGTGCTGTAAACTAATAATGAATATTAATGAACTATAACTGCTAAGTGCTCTGTTAAGGTGTTACAATCACAGATCTATGTCCCAAATAAGGTTGCAGACATCTGAGTCCTGCAACCACCCCTACCTCTACCTTGAGTGAGAATTCATCTGCTTTGCAGGTGTTGCCGAAAGAAATGGTAGTTAGGGTTTTGTTGGTGCACTGTTGTAAGTGTTGAAACTTGGGTCTACCCCCATTCCAACAAATCGTTCCATTACCGGGACCTGAAACTGTGATTACTGGGAACTGAAGGAGAGAAAGCTCCGTGCGTAGATCTGTTTCCCTAGTGCACAGTATTATACTTGACCTATGAAGCTCTATGCCAAGAAGAAAAGTCATATCTGAAGAAAATAGGTAAGACCTGAAATCTTTGTGCTCTGATAAAAGTAAAGTAAGAAGTTTTGGTTAAAGAGGTAAGATCTTAAAGCTTTGTGCTCTGATAAAGGTAAGAATAGTGAAAGGTTTTGATTGAAAAGGTAAGATAAGTGGAAATCTTTGTTTCAAAAGTATGGGTCTAGGTATGTTTGATAAATTTTGTCCTAGCTTGAAAAGTAGGGCACAACTAGATGAAATAGGGTTTGATATGAGTAAATCTGACAAAAATAGTGAAAGATATGTTATTCCTATACATAGAAAGAATGTTTGCACTAACAAATGGATGTAGGACCCTAGAAAGAATTTTTTGTAGGTTAGCTACTATGATCCTAGTGTGTAGTACAGGAAAGGTTGGGGATCATTTCAAATAAAAAGAAGACTAACCCTTTGTTACAGTTGCAGAAGACTGGGACATCTTGCTAAGGAATGCCCTGGTAGAAGACCTAGTTGTCTTTGTTGTAAAGCCACTGATCATGAAGTTTTAGATTGCCCTAGAAAGATTGCTAAGCTCGAAAGAATGAATATGAGACAAGAAAACCCTAAGGGAGGTCAAGAAACTGAGACCATGGAAGAACCCCAGAAATAATCAGATAATGTATTGCTACAAATGAAAGAAACCCTAAATGATCACAGAAATATCAACTTATTAGAGATATTCCAAGAAAAATAATGCATAGAAGCAAGAATAGGAGACTTCGACATTGACTGTGTTCTGGATGAAGAAACATAGGTAAATATCATGACAAAAAGAACTTGGGAAAATTTAGGAAAGCCTGCTATGATTCCTTCATTGGGAGGAATATGACTATTTAGAGGAAAGATGATAACCCTATGTGGAAGACTCACCTAGATATCTATGAGTGCTCATGGAACCTCGACAGAGGAAGATTTTGAGATTGTTAAATTTATTGAGAACAACGCCCCATTTTCTATATTAATAGGAAAACCTTGGATTGAAACGGATCAGGCTAGAAGGAAAGAAGAATAAGTCTTAGAGCAAAAGAAGCAAAAATTAAAAGATTTTATGACTAGGAGGATAACACACTTGATTGAATAATAGGAGAACAGATCGAAGCTACTTAGAACCAGAAACTTGGATGTCGAAGTTGAAAGAACACAAGAAGACTCACAGATGAGTAGAATACCTACCCCAGATAGAGAAGACGTATTACTCTCTCACCCTATGGAAGGATCTCAACAACACAAAGTTACTATGCAAAAAGGAGATAAGACTCAGAATGGAAAGAGGAATACCGAGACAAAGATCACTGGGAAGAAGTCTAGAAAGATCAATAAGAAGAGAGAAAAGATAGAAAGGTTACAGAAGGTTCCAGAGGGGACTTCACAGAAGGAAGGTTTGCAAGACTATAACTTCCCCGGGATATCATAACAACGCAACATGGCACTTCGCCATGGCAAAGCGATATAGCCATTGAAATAATTATAACCATTAGCCCGATGACCTGAATGGTTAGAACAATAGTAATGACCTGAAGACTCGCCATCAAACCATTGGGACTGCGCTGCAACGGACATAACCGCATTGATGAAGGCCTCTCATCCATTGGAGAGATCCGTTACATCGTGCCTAGTTAGTCCGTCGACTGTTGCACCGAGAACAATTTTGTGAATTGTATCCAAGCCAACTCATTGCTACCACGCTATGTTTATTGAGATTGAAACATGTTCCATTGCATTGCACACTCATTCATCCACCTGAGTTATCCGATCTAAGCATGTATGTCGGAAGAGCTCAATTCCATGGATAAAGCTGTCGAAGAATTTCTCACCGATCTCATGGCCGAAAAAGTAATGTTTGTAGGTATTCAAGCGTCATAAATGAGAGGAGTGCAAGCCTCTTCGTCGACTGCTCACGGATCCAGACCATCTCGACTAGTAGTAGAGAAGAGAACCAAGCACCGAGATGACCTGGCAAACACGAAGCTAATCCTGACCATCCTACCCGACTACATCCCACCTTTGGATGGCATGGTGAGTCATGACAGTGTCCCAAGAGACTTTGAATACCTTTGTTACTGCGTACCTCTTGAAGGGGATACGTGCAATTAGAGCACAACAGGATAAGATCGTGACATTGAAGTTCAATGACTTCAACCTAGGAGACTGCAAGAACCATAGTATGGTCGCTCCTTACAAATACTTGACAGGCATGAAGGGAAAGAAATAAAAAATAATCCCCTAGCCATGGACTATGAACCTCGCACAGTCCACGCTCTTGAATGTAATGAATATTCCACACTTTGGAAGGCACTAGGAGGTTAACGTGTGTGTTAAGCTCCTACTCTCATGTTACCATGGTGGCTACCTATGGCTAGACCGATGCATCATAGTCGATCCAACGCTGATCCATAGGATCACTGGATTGAGCATGCAGGGACTTGACCCACAAGACTTCTACCTAGGGAAGGCTACAGATCGTGCATTGGCACAAAAGATCAAAGACACATATGGAGATGTAGAAAAGGGAACGTGGGGCTATAATGTAGCTTCCATCCAGAATGGTGCAGTGCACCTGACCTGCCAGATGATCGCAGGAAAGATCGTAAGAAAGAACAGACCTACATAGGTCACATGATTCATTGTCGACCTCGCCGAGAAATGTGTAGAAGGACTCCATATGAACTGGGCGAAGTACTTGGTCAACTAGCTGGAATTAGACTATCGCAAAGCTCAGGATCAGGGCTATGAGTTCCACTTTAGCTGGCTCTTGATCCTCATCGCATTTACCGCTTGGGAAATGCCGGAAGGTGCGACCTTCTCGGACATTGAGCCATTCGAGCCGCTTGCTGTGAATTTCACCACGCTCTGGTACTCGAGCGATATGGGAAAAGAGTGGCAGTTGAATGCAGTCTTTCATACATATTATCTCCAACTGAAGAGGGATATCAAAGTTGTCCCTTGCATGATGCCAAACACCCTGCATCGGTTGTAACCCCTCATGAAGTTCTGCGCAAATCGAAACTTCATTTATATCACTGCGCACGCAGATGAGCATAAAGAAGAAATTCAGTCATACTACAAGCTCACATAAGAGGACCTCAAAGAGATAACCAAGGACTGGTCTGCAAAGCTCCTCATCCCTGCTGACCCCACATAAATGTCAGACCCTGAACTAATCGGTAGCTCTGAGACCACTCATGAAGCAAATAATACTCCTGGACCTGTCAGAAGGAAGAAGACCAAAGAGGTCCAAAACTTGAGCAGTGCATCGGAAGAAACTGCTTCAGTATCACTTGGACGAGGGGGTGATGACAAAGTAGATCAAAAAGAGACCCACAAAAAAGAAGATCAACAGTAGTAGGGTGAAGTAACACCACCTAGGGATCCTGTTTATGAAGCTGATCCCTTGAAGAAAAGGAAGGTTTCCCCCACGAAACCCACTTCCCGAAAGAAATCCAGAGCCACCTTGACTAAGATGCAGACTGTGCTCACTGTAGATGACTTCAACTTCATCATCGTAGCTATAGCAGATGCCTTGCATGACATCTTGTAGAAAAATGAATCCAAGCAGGAGGAGATGTACGACAGGATCGAGGTTGAAGTCAGAGGGGTACAACAGTCCCTTCAATCCATCCACGCAGTATCCACTGCGCCCCCACCATCAGAAGAACCAGAGTTGGGAGATGAGCCTACCCAACTCCACATACTAGCTGATGTGACCGAAGCTCACCTTCGTCGAGCACAATTTGAGAAAGACCAGGCCACAACGGCCCTGAAACAAGCCCAAGAATAAATGGTAGAGCAATGCCGGATTGCACAAAAGGAGAAGGATGACCTTCAAGCCAAGTTTGAATAAGAGAGGGTGTGGGTCAAGCAAGAAAAAGAGCAGTTTCTCACAGAGCAACTTGGAGTCAAAGAAGCAGTCGACAGAACACTTTGCTCTATGATGAGATTAGAGCCAAAGGAAGAAGACCGAGCGGAGCATCAAATAGCTTAGTTTGCAGAAGAGATCCAACAAATTCAAAAAATAATAACAGACTTAGAGCTACGAACAATGCCCAACACTCCATCGGATGTATGCGATCAAAGAGAAGCAACTTCTCGAAGTGCAGTTGAGAGAATAAAGTCCCTCGCCATGGAATGTAAACAACTAAGTCATCGTAGTGCCCAGACATATGAGAGACTCACTGAGGATCCTGAACTGAAGGAACTGGAGTCACAACTCCAGGAGGCAAAGAAGCACGCATAAACAATACATGCGCAGTTAAAGCCCCTATCAGCCGTTGAGAGGATGAAGCGATCCCAAGAACATTGCATTGCTCAACAGTAGGTCCACACCATTTAGAGAAAAGTCATGGAAGTGACTCAGAGGCTCCAACCAACACAGGATGAGGCTTACCAACTATTCACAGAGATTGAAGTCTGAGGAGAAGAACTGGAGAAAGTCGTCACTACAGCTAAACAATGTTTAGATGGACTTGTCAATGAAGTAGTAATCCAAGAGTTCATTGAACAGGAGGCCCTAGTGCAACAACACATTGAGGCAGCTTGAGCCAAGCTTGAGGCTTTTGAAGCAGAGCTACCCATACCAAAGTGACTCGGGATGAGTCACAAGTGAGTGTTGGGGGCCTGTTGGCCCTTGACCAAGTTTTGAGGATCCTTGGTCATGTTTGACCTACTCTTGGGAGTTTGACAGGCTGTCAAAGGCGGAGCATAAGTCGAAGCGGAGATCACGGGATCTCAACTCCTTTTTAGGGATTTTTGGGTTTTGGGATATGTAACGAGTATGGGGATGTCATCTCATGGGTTTACCCATGTTTAAGACCTTTTTGTAATGCATAAATAGAAATCTAAGCGATGTAGGAAGTAGTTCGATCTATGTGATCGAAGAGAGGCTAGACACTTTTCTAAGTGCAACTTGTAAGTGCTTTGTGCATGCTATGTTGAGAAATTGCAGAGCTAAGTGCAAGTGATTGTAAGAGACTGTGAAGAGGCTTTGTGTTGTAACTCAGGGAAGGAGGATCTGGCAGAGTGCGCATAGATCTCCTGTCCTTTGCGGAGTAATATATCATGGATTTGTGCATGTAGAATATTGAAAGAAAGAAATAAAGAAGAAGAGTTGGTGGACATAGCCCCAGGGTGGGGTTGAACCACATATATCCCGTGTTGTGGTTGTGTTGTGCTTTATGATTGTTCTCTTGTTTATATGGTTAAATGCTTATTGCACTGATGTATTCTTATAAGAATCTAATATGGTAGTTTAGTGCTGAATAATGTGAATGAATGCTAGATATGATCTATGTTGGTATGCTTAGTGCTTGAATCTATTGGATCTGTATGAATAATGCACTGATCTATTGTTAGGGTTTAGTTGCGCTGTAAACTAAGACTGAATATTAATGAACTATAACTGCTAAGTGCTCTATTAAGATGTTACAATCACAGATTTGTGTCCCAGCTAAGGTTGCATACATCTGAGTCCTACAACCACCCCTGCCTCTACCTCGGGTGAGACTTCATCTACTTCGCAGGTGTTTTCGAAAGGGCCGATAGTTAGGGTTTTGTTGGTGCGCTGTTGTAAGAATTGAACCCTGGGTCTGCCCCCATTCCAACAATATCATATAGATTATGGAGAGGTGTGGCAACGCCCTCGTCACAACCTAATAACACTCATACCATGACTTGAACTGAAGGTTAACGACTACCTTGTTCCTGATAGGTTCACGATGCCAGGAGGGAAGAATGAAATAATGACTCACGAGGATTCATGAGGGGTGTGCAATAAGGTAGATTCTTTATTCCTCAGTAATCCCTTAGTCTCACACAAGGTTAACAAGTGGAGTATTGACTCCAAGCATCATAAAACTTCCAAACTAAGTCAACATGGCGAGTTCCACCCTTGGATCATGTAGGTGCATCTTGAAGGGACCATAGTGGGTTAATCTAAAATGCAAATAAATAAAATGAAACGTAAAGAGAAATTAATAAAAAAATTGAAGACTTTAGAGGATAAAATGAATACTTAGATTTTGTTAGAAAAGAGAGTACAATTTTATAGTAATTTATAAATCAGAATTATGATAAAATCTTAGTATAAATGCTCATGCCTAATTAAATTATAATAATAGGTGTAAGGGAAATTTAGATTAAATAAAATCTAGAAAAGGGAGAATACAATTTAAGATGTGCATGAAATTAATAATTTTTTTTTTTAAATTAAAAGAAATTGTTTCATGGGGAAGTGTGGTGTCAACTTAGAGTTAGAATCCTAAGTCAAACTAGACTCTAAATCCTAACTGCGAGAAGATTCCTATTCAAAATCCAACTATAAATTAGTTAGGCGACAAAATAAAGGAGAAAATGGGGAACTAAGGGACAACTAGGAGAAAATCTAGGAACTAAATGAGGAGGTGAGAAGAAATTCAAAATTTATTTAATTAAAAGAAATTAAAACATGTGCAACTTGAGGGAAGTGTGACATGTGTTGAGGGTGAATAATCTCTAATTAAATTATTAAATTTCTTTTTTATTATGCATGAATTGAAAAGTGTCAAGACAAATTATCTTATAAAAAGAAGGAAGTGGAAGGAGTAGGGACCCTATTACTGGATTACTGAATTGATGTCAATTTTTCATGTGAGTAGTTTACTTGTGTGAATTGGGCTGCAAAATTTGCATAAGAGGTGGAAGCCTCTCCTTGTGAGGGAAATCTTGAGCTAGATACTAATTTGAATTTCTGTGTGTGACCCGTTTGCGGCTCGAGGGGATAAGGGGGAAGAAGAGTACCCCTAGCATTGGCTGGGAGGTACCAATGAAGTCACTTGATTAATAGGCGAAAGGAAGGAAATTGCGCAAGTTCTTTTTTAGATTGAAGATTGTCATCACGTATCAACAATATTTTGGTTGAGGTATTTTATATTTAGATATTTTATTGTTTGATTGTAATCAAACGGTACAATTAGTAAATCTGAATGGAGGATAAGACCTAATTTTTTAATAAGTATATATATGTGGTGTTATCTCCTAGAATACAATTGTAAATTTCGAGTCTTAGGTGATAGGATGCTCACTATTTAAAAGTGACATTAATAATTTTTGAGTTTGAAGTCTTAAGGATAGGTGTTAGTCTTATTATTCCAAAGAATAATTGAGTCTATCATTTGAATGTAAGAAAATCCAAAAATTGATTTTCGGTGGCTAATGGTTAATTTTCAACATGATGTAAGCCACCAAAAGCTTTCATTTTCGCCGGTTAAAACGACAGGCACAAGGTGCTCTTAGCTCCCGAAACTCTAGAAAGTGTTAACGGCTACACGTCTCTTCAAGCTCGAAATCATCACCAGTACATGTGTCGTAATGATCAGATAAGCCATCTTTAGTGGAAAGAAGGTATCAAGACACATTTTAAATCTCTGTTTTTATCTTTTATTTATTGTTAGATCTTAAAACCCTTGTGTCCTATCGAAATCCTATCACCATCAGCCATGCTCTCATATCATTGCTTTCATTCGACAATCTACCATATCTCTGTCACCATCAGGTTAATGTCAATCATTACCATTTGAACCCTCCGACATATGATCTCTTATAAACTTTGGCTCTTCACAAATCCAAACCATACTGACTTTTTCTCTGCCTGGAATCATTTCCTTCTTCCATTAGTTTAAAATTACCCACAACAGGGTTATCTTCACTTCATTTGTAGGATCATTTTTTGTTACAGATGGGTCGTGGAGGAGCTCCTCTTAGGAAAGAATTGAACGAAATCACATATTTGGAATCTCACCCTGAAATATACCAAATATTCAGAGATGAAGGATGTTACAGGTACGTTCAGAAGTTGCAGGTACATCATCAAGGAGTGAATGAATCTTTTTCCAAGACATTTGATGGAGCCAAGGTTATAATTGGACCTCTAGAAATGCAAATAGATGAAGCCAACATTGCAGCAGCTACAAAAATGCCTAGCCAGGGAGAAAGATGGTTTAAAACAACCATTACTAAGAACATTGATTTTAGGTCTTACCTCAAGCCTGAATTTCAAAGCATCATTTGGAAGAGAGATGTTCACACATCTTATCTGGAGAAGAGATGGAAAGACCTGCTTAAAGCCATACAAGTTTATATCACATGTGAGGGTAGATATGATAGAGTGATGCTCTACCATTTCAAATTGATAAATCATTTTACAGGAAAGATTCCCTTAAATCTACCTTACTATCTTCACAGGAGTCCTACAAAAATGTCCCACAAGGTGCAGGCTAAACCAGAGAAGATAAGAAATACACTGTTCCATTTTGGCCTTATAAAACTTATAGTGTTGGAGGAACTCAAGAGAAGGGAAAGAACTTGGGAACACTTTCTCTTTTGGGGAGAATTTGAACAGGAAACTCATCTCGAGAATAAAAATAAGACATCCAAAATAAAGTAATCAACACCTCAGAGCAGTAGTAGAGGAAGAAGGGCCATTACCCCAATACAAACAGAGGAGCCAACATCTACTTCCAAGCATAAGAAATCAAACAAGAAATTGGATTTCAATGAGATGCCAGAAGACCAAGGCCATGATAAACATACAAACATTTTGAACTTGCCCTATTCAGATTCCTAGTCTGAACCAAGGGAAGAAGAAATTCCAGTACATCAAGACATGGAGCCAGCCATGGAAGATACACAAATAACTGAAGCATTTCCCAGTCATGATAAACCTGAATCATCCACTAGAAAGAAAGCAAGCAATTCAGTGAAGATATAGAGATTGAAAGATAAGATTGTAGAGTATGAGGTACTGGAGAGGGTCATTAAATCCATGTATGAGATTTTAACCCAGACAACTGTTGAAACCAGATCTACTTTTGAAAGATTGGCACTCATGCATGTGAAGGAGAGGAAGAAAAATAAAAGGGTAATCAGGAAAAATTACAAGCTCACCAAGAGGATCAGATTCTTAAACATCAAAATGAAATTTATGAAAACCAAATTTGCTACTCGCTCAGATCTCAAGGTTTTAGCTGAAACAACTGAGAAGCTACATGAAGATTCTTCTAGGTAGACAAGTTAAACAACTCTCATTTTGAATATTTTGCATTTTTCCAAACCTACACTTTCGATGGATTGAACCGTTTCCAAAGATGAAATACACTGCCGAATCCCAAAATTTCCGGTGGCTAATTCCACCTGTCCCAGGCTAGCAAGCCGCCGAAAATGCATAAATAGGGGAAATATGAATTTTGAGCTCAAGGCATGAATTTTGCAGACAAGTGACCAAAGGAGGTTATTAATATAATTATCTATATCAGTTTTATCGGAGTTTTCCATATATCCTCAAAGATTTATGACAGATATGAAGACAAATGGGTTTAAGGTTATCCTATTTTGATTATAGATCAACAACAGGTGTTGAAGCGGGTATCCAACTACCTCATCACCACCTTGAAGACCTCTGTAGGTGTCGAGAATGTGAAGACTGAAGATCATTAACTTTTTGGGAAGGGATCAAGATCCATATTTTGTGTAAAGTTGTTGTATTAATTTTTATTATTAGTATATTAAATCCTTTCCTATAGGATCTAAAATTATTTTTTAAAAGCTATAAAGCCTGTTACTTTGAAGAAGTAAAGGTAGGATTTTGGATACTAAACTTATTCTATTTTGTGTAGAGACCCTTTCTATAATATATTCAGCCTGCAAGATTCTTTCATTGTTATTGTCAGATCTTCTTTTCCATTTCTGTTCTATGATTATGAGTCGAATTTTGTTCTTTATCTATGTTTACATAATCCATTGGTGACTGTCAACTTACCATCTAATTAGTGAACAAAGGATCATAAGTAATCATACTAGTTTTATTGGCCCATCATATATATATGGTTGTATGTATGTGTTCTAGTTAATAAAGTCAGTTTCTTCATCCATTTTGATATATTAATTATCTGATAATAACTCTTGAAGGCCTTGTACTACTTGAATATACCTAGACAGTATTGAGTGTAAGATTCAGTGAGTTAGTTATCCATCTTGATCCAATTACATATCCATTATTGAGTAAACCATTGAGAAAATAGTTAAGTTACCAGGCTTCTTTGATCTACAACCTAGAAGGACTCTTGGAGAGATAACAAATTGGTGTCGTTGCCGGGGACTGAAGACAGAAGTTGAAGAAAGATTCCCTGGGGAATGACATTAGAACTGCTCCTTGATGATAGACAAGGATTAGAAATTACATCGGTTGTAATCATCTATTTGGCGACTCCACTGTGTTCACTTTGGATCCTAAAAGGATCAACACTAGGGCGAATCCACAGGAACCATATGTTACACCAGTACCAAATCCAGAGCTGATTCTCAGAAGAGGAAGATCATTTCAAGGTCATACTTCAAAATCAGGTACTAAAAATAATCTTCTTTCTCATTCTAAGAAATCAATAGCAGAAAACACTGAATCTTCTTCCTCTAAGATTGTCAATGAAAGATCAAATATAACAACTGCAGAAGAACCAATTGTTTCTTATCAAGAGGAAAATGTCATTGCAGAAGAAGTGTTAGGCTCTAATCTAGTTGAAGAATCATCTAAGACCTTAGAAAGAAATCACAACTGCTCATCTCTTGAGTCCTTTCACTCACAACAAGAAGAAGACCATATAAATATCCACACTAGCCTTCTTGCTGTAGAGCATATTATTCAAGATATGTCTGCTAAAGGTGAAGAAAACTTAGTTGAACAACTTGCAAATTTCTATATAGCCTCATATCAAAATTCTTTCCCATCAGAAGAATCCCCCCCTTTTCAATTAAATCCTCCCATTGTTGAAGAATATGATAAAAGTCTATCATCTATCTCACCAATAGTCATTATGGATGCTTCTGCTCCATTGACCAAAATGAAACGAATTGTAGCTGCTAGATATGCACCTCTTGTTTTACAAAATCCACCTGCAGCCATGCCTACTGGTGATTACCAAAAGTATATGCCAAAATTCACAGGAGAGGGAGATGTAACTGTAGAGGAACATATAGAAGCCTTCTATAGCTATGCTGAGAACTTAAACATAGAAGATGTTGATGTCTGGACCATAGTCTTTGTCTAGAGCTTGGATGGTCATTCTAGGAAGTGGTTCAAGGAACTTCTTGTTGGTTCTATAGATGGAATAGAAGAGTTGGATGATATAGTTTTGAAACACTGGGGAGATAGGAGAGACTTTGATGCAGGAGCATCATAAGAGAGCCGACAAAGCAAGTGCAAAGGTGAAGGACAGATGGGATCACACCAATGCACATTTTGAAATCGTTTTGAATTTGAATGAAGGAACATTAATGTAATAGCTAGGAGAGCGTATTTACATTTATGTTTTGGAGATTGTAAACAGATCTTGAGTGTTTCTCTCATCTGTCAGATATGGAGGCATTTATTTGTATTTAATGTAAAGTAGGTGGCTTTTACTTTTGATTAGATAGCTTAGAGATGTAGGAGGAAATAAACTCGTAAAAGACACCCTCGCTTGTATCATTGTAAGATTTAGAACATTGTAAGCTGTAGAGCTGTAGAGAGCAAGAACACAGAGAAGAACTCATGTACAAAAATGCTTGAGTTAATATAATAAATCTTTGACTCACGTTCGTGGTGTTATTATGCTTACTGTTTACCTCTGTTGAATGGTATGTTTTCAGTTGTTTTGTTTCTCTGTTATGCACTTATTTCAATGTGACATGTATGCTTGTGATTTCATGTTGAACGTATGAAGTCTGTGAGGAGAGAAGTATGAGTTTCAATTGTTTCTCATCCTGAGAATTCCTGTAAATAGTGCAGTGAATGTCCGCAAGACGTGCATTGAAAAAGTTCTGAGTTTTATCTCATAAAGATTAGGAGGGATACCATTGTTCTCACTTCAGTAGAAGTGCAGGTGTAGCAAAGAGCCGTGCAAGGTGTGCACAGGTGAGTGGAAGCCTTAGGATTTATCAACTAAAGAGTAAGTTTGAAGGACTGCTGTTGAAAAAAAGTGCAGAGAGTCGAAGGATCAAATAACCAGAGGTTATTTGTGAATGCCAAAAGGAGTGTGTGCAATAATCCCTTGGAAATCCTTGAGTTTGCAAGTGAAATATCAGGAAGGAAATAACCATGAAGAGTTCAAGGGAAGGCGAGTATCGAAGTCACCCAACAGACAGAAAATGTCAGAAGGTTTGACGCCAGAGTGTTTGGCGGAGGAGTCTTTCAGAAGTCTGAGCGAGCAGTGGAAATGCTTCAAGGAGAAGTACCGATTTGCCGAGGACCATTGGATCCAGTTGACCAACGAGAAGATCAAGGCCGAGTGTTTTTCAACACTCACAAGCTCAAGAGGAATATAGACCATTAGATTCAGATCAACGAGGGTCATTGATCTCGTGGTTGAATTTCGTTGTTTCAGAATTTGGGAAGTAAAGAAGGCTCTGACTTGAAGTCGAGAGTTTCAAACTCCCGATTCACGAAGTCCCAATCAAATCAGGACCGTCAGATCACAGGAGTTGAGAACCGTTGATTTGCGACGAGATATATCATGGTTTCGGTTAAAGGGAGGAGGGAGTTGTTGCATAGTAGCTCACCGATACGTGAAATCCTGGGTTCCGAAAGATTGGGCCCCAGGTTTTAGACATAGGTCACATCAGGGAAAAGTCAAAGGGAGGAGTCAGAGACCCGTTAGCCTTTTTGGGGTTTCAGGGATTGAAGATATAGAAGGACTCACATTTGGGATCGTGAAGTTGTGAAACTCGAAGTACTTTTCAGGTGAAGGTTGTGGTCATATCAATTGGCCATATAGGTAAGAGTTGGCACTTAGTTCTTGCTCGCACAGGTGTAGCTCCAAAGAAGGACCTGTGGCTAAACACTTGTGTGTTGGATATTCCTTCGGGGAATCAAAGAGTCAATCAAAATCGAAGGGTGATTAAGAATGATCATAAGACTGAGAGGTTGTGCAGAGCTTGCTGAGGCAGGGAGTGATGCGTCAGACTTCTTGTACTATATCACATAGTTTGGAAACCTTAAGAAAGAAAATGGTGAATCTGTATCTGATTTCACCAAGAGATTCAACATAATGTATAGTAAAATACCTGTAGAAATCAAACCTGCAGATACGTCTTCCAAAATCACTTATGCCAACTCATTTGACTATGAATTTTTTTTGCTGTTGAGAGAAAGAAGGTTTGATACACTTTCCTTGATGCAAGCTGCTTCCCTTGAAGTAGAGTCAAATATCTTAGCCGCTCATAAGTTAAAGGGAAGTGTTGATAGAAAGAAGCAGAAGGAAGAAGCCTCTTCCTCATCAAATTCAAATCCTAAGATAGACAAATTGGCTAAGATGCTAGAGTCATTAACCTTAGAAATGTCCAAGCTAAATATTTAAAATAAGCATCCTGCTAAGGGAAAAGGTTCCTATGAATACACTCAAAGAAATCCAAATCAGAATCCTAATAGTTTCAGGATAAATAACCAACAGGTATAGATCTTGAAGAGAGAGAGAAATCCCACAGAATATCAGAAGGTAAAATCCCCTCTCCAAAATATTGTGATGGATGAAGATGAAGATGATTTTCAAGAAGAAGAAGAAGATAATATTCACTGCGTTGGAGATGATGCAAATAAATCTTATCTGACACAGAATGATTATGAAGAGGCATAAATGAATGAACAGATAAATGAGAATTCTGATGATAATGGTGTTTTTCAAACTTATGATAAGAACAGATAAAATTTAAGATCCAAGTCCAATACTGCAAAACAGAGTGCACCAACTCCTCCCAAGAAGACCGCTGCTCCTACCAAACAACAAACTCAAAAATATCATATTCCTAATGACCAACAAATTTCTTTGAAAGCCCCTTCAAATGAGGTAAAACTTTTTGACAAAACCTCTAATTCTTTCAATTTTGAAGATGAGATACATAAAATCAAAATCCCCATCCCTTTGGTTGAATTAATGAAGAATGAATCATTCAAGAAAGATATCCTCAAGACTCTTGATCCAAAATCCATATCTCCCTCTGCTGATATCCTTAATATACAAGATGAAATGCCCACCATTGTCTTAGGTCAAATGATAGAGGATAGAGATGAAAGTTGTCCACCTTTTTATATCTCTCTGAACATTCATGACAAAACATTACATAACTGCCTTCTAGACTCTGGAGCCTCTCACAATTTAATGCCAAAGGAAATTATGGATGAGCTTGGATTAGAAATTACTAAAACTTACCATGATCTTTTCTCATTTTACTCTAGGAAAGTTAAATGTCCTGGGTTGATCAAAGATTTGGCAGTGACTTTAACTCAAGCATCTATGAAAACTATGGTCATGGATGTAGTTGTAGCAGATATTCCACCCAAATTTGGATGTTTGTTATCAAGATCATGGATGAAGATGTTAGGAGGAACCCTTCAAATGGACCTTTCATATGCTACTATTCCTATTTTTGGAGGAGGAAATAAGAGACTATACAGAGAGTCACAACTTGCCTACATTATTAGTGATGAACAAAATCCAACCAACCATCCTATTTACTCAGTTGACACAAGTATGGGATCTTGCATATTACAGATTGATGATTCACTGTTAGATTCATTGTTTCTTAAAAAGCCCAGGGTTCAATCCACAAAGGTAGGAGAAGATGATCTTTGGAGTATGTTCTTTGATGGGGCATGTCATAAAGAGACTGCTGGAGTAGAGGTTTTATTTATTTCACCATCTAAAGAAACTACACATTTGTCATTCAAGCTTGATTTCAAAGTCACTAATAATATTTCAAAACACAAGGCTATGCTCTTAGGGTTAAATGCTACAAAAGAAATGAAGATTAAAAGGATGCAAGCATATGGAGATGCTGATTTGATCATTCAACAGGTAAATAAGTCTTTCCAAGCCAAGCATGTGAGGTTGAAAGATTACAAAGATGAGGTTTTCAACTTGATTGTTTCTTTCATTGAATTTAAGATCTCATATATTCCTAGGGCCATGAATCAATTGGCTGATTCATTGGTTGTTTCAGCTAGTACTTTCATACCTCCTTTGCCCCCAAAGATGAATTATGAAATTAAGGTAAAGTATAGGCCTTCTTTACCTGATAATGTTAAATTATGGAAGGTATTTGAGGATGATGCAGAGTTAAGCATGTTTCTAGGAGTGATGGATGAGTATTCAGATTTACAAATTGATCAGGAAAATGAGCATGATAAAGAGGCTCAAAAGCCCAAATTTAGAAATAAAATTGGATCCCATGAAATTTCGCAGCTCTCTACCAACCGTATCCCCAAAGGTTTGGTTCCCTTAGAGAAACTTTTTGATCATAATGATGTTGCCATTAAACTAGAAAAGAAGGATGAATATTCTGAGGTGTTTCAGTTTAATGTAGCAAATGAAGAGAACCCCAAGTATGTTAATCTAGCCTCTCATTTGACTGATAAACATAAATCTGAATATGGTGAGTTGTTAAAGGAATTTTCTGATATATTTGCATGGCAATATAGTGATTTGAAGACATACAATACAAATATCATACAACATAAAATTCCTTTGAACAAAGACACAAAACCTTCCAGACATAAACTCAGATCATTCAGCCCAATGTTGTTGCCTACAATGCAGAAAGAAATAAAAAAAATGCTTGATGCCAAGATCATCATCCCTCTTAGATATTTTGAATGGATTGCCAACCTTGTTCCTGTTAGAAAGAAAAATGGTGAAATTAGACTCTGTGTAGACTTCATGAATTTAAACAAATGCTCTAGAAAAGATAATTACCCATTGCCTAAGATGGAACATATTCTGCAAATTTTTTTTGGAGCTAGTGTCATGTCATTTATTGATAGCTTCTTAGGGTATAATCAAATTGTAGTCCATCTAGATGACAGAGAAAAAACGGCCTTTACCACACCATGGGGTACATTCATGTACAAAAAAATTCCATTTGGATTGATGAATGCAGGAGCCACATTTAAGAGGGCAATGGGCATTGCATTTGTAGGGGAAAAAGACAGATTTGTTTTGATTTATCTTGATGATATCACAATTTTTTCACACAACCATGAAGACCGCTTGCAGCATCTAGAAAGACATTCTTGAAATGCAAAAAGTATGGCATTTCTTTAAATCCCAAGAAATCTCATTTTTCACTCAGTGAAGGAAAATTGCTTGGGCATATTATGTCTGCAGATGGGGTGAAGATTGATCCAGGAAGAGTAGAAGCAATTCAGAAATTGTCTCTCCCCAGATCCAAAAAAGATATCCAATCTTTCCTTGGAACCATAAATTTCATCAGGAGGTTTATTGCAAATTTTGCAGAGCTTACTAAACATATAACATGCATGTTGAGAAAGGATTCTGAAATAAAGTGGAAAGAGGAGGCTATAAATTCTTTTGAAACTATCAAAGAGGCTATTATGACAACCCCTGTCTTAGTTAGCCCAAATTTTGATAAAGATTTTATATTTTCTCATTTGGTTCTAATGATTCAATTGCAGTAGTTTTATTACAGAAGAATAAAGATGGACATGAACAACCAGTAGCATTTTTCAGAAAGGTGTTAAGAGATGCAGAAATCAAGTATGATCCTATTGAGAAACAAGTTTATGCATTGATTAAACCTTTAAAGACTTTTAGAATTTACATATTGCAGGCCAAGGTGATAGCATATGTTCCTTCCAGTTCTGTAAAAGATGTTCTCATTCAACCTGATATTGATGGAAGGAGAAGTAAGTTGATTGCTAAGATGATTGAATTTGATATTGAAATCAAACCCATCAAACTAGTCAGAGGTCAAGGACTAGCAAAGTTGCTTGTAGAGGATAATTGCAAAGTACTAGGGATAAATTTTGTTGGCATAAATGCAGAGAGTATGCAATCTGAGATTTCAGCAGAGAGGCACAGTCCTAACCTACAGGTATATCCCCATTTCGCTGACTATGATTGGTACAACAACATAATTTATTTCTTACAAAACTTTTCAGCTCCTCCAGAGATGAGCAAAACACAGATGGGAGCCCTAAAACTCAAAACAATTAAATTATGCATTAGTGATAAAATGCTCTTTTGGAAGGATCCCTTTGGTTTACTTTTGAGATGCATAAATGAAGAAGAGTTAGTTCATATCATGATAGAATTTCATAGTAGTGAGTGTGGTGGCCATCACTATTGGAAAACAATTGCCCACAAAATTCTAAGAATAGGTTATTATTGGCCTTTCTTGTTTTCTGATGTATGTGCTTATGTTAAGAAATGTGATAAATGTCAAAGGTTTTCTGGAAAGAAACAATTGAAGTCTCTTCCTCTAAAGCCTGTTGTGGTCACAGGTCCATTCCAACAGTGGGGGTTGGATTTTATAGGAGAGATACATCCACCATATAGTAATTAACACAAATGGATCTTAGTTTCAACTGATTATTTTACAAAATGGATTGAAGCTATTCCTGTTAGGAATGCTAACCAAACTGTGATTATAATTTTTTCATATGATCACATTTTTTCTAGATTTGGCTGCCTGAAAAGATTGGTTATAGAT
>SNQJ01S0023015.1:93438-142658 GCA_010110895.2 Picea sitchensis | reverse complement strand
GGGTAGAAGGTTAAAATTTAAATCTTAAGGGTCATTTTCTGCGTATAAGTTTAGAGCCCTAGCTTATTAGTCCGTAGGGTATAATACCCCACAACAGGTTGGCATTCATACATTCCATAATTGAAAACTTACTATTATTATGAAAAACAAATACACACACATATCCAAATTCCACATAAGTAACACATGATAGATCATAATGTTTGAAGCTTTATTATCATCCTCATTCCATCAATCACAAACATACATTAAGAAAATCATATCGATGACAACATAGTCTCACATTTCCTTAGAGAACTTCCCAGATTTACAATACTTTGCGCCATGCGCATCCCTTTAAAAATTTCACATATGATAGAATCATGCTACATTCAGAGAGATTACAATTCTACAGAGGCTCGAATCAAGCTAACGGACTATAACAATGGACAACTAGTGGCAACCTAGTGAACCAACTGAGTGAGTAACTCTCTTTCTGTTGTCATTGCTTCCTTTTATATCCTCCTCTATTCTAACTCTGCATCTCTTTCATTTATTCTCCACTCACTCTACTAACTAGAAACCTCACATGTTTCTCGCTTTCCTTCATCCCATGTAGCCTTTTTAGAATCAAGGCAATATTAACTACCTGTCCAGCTCATCTCCTTTCAACCCCACATTTCCTTGCACTGCTAGAAGTAATCATTCAGGTAGATTCCCTGAACATTATTTTCTTGATTCTAGCATTTGTCTTCTTTATTTCTCATGTGCATCCCAAAAATCATATTGGTGCACATTTTTTATACCTTGGAATTGGCACGCAATATAAAAACTCGGTCTAGCGTGCACTTCTTTTCAATCCTCATACAATTGCTTGTGCACGCTAAAACCTGGAATAGGAGTGCACAATTTTGTTTGTCCACATGCTTGATATTAATCCAAAATTTTGGGTGCCAACAACTACCACTCTTCTTATATTTGGTGAATCAATCTGGTCATATAAAAAATATCCAAAACAAATGGAATAATACAAAAGAATAAATAAGGATCAAATAATATATTGAGTAAATATGAGAGATGATAGAGTATGAATGAATACAATGAGGGTGCCATATAAATACCTATGCAGGTGCCTTTTCACCATGAATCATGTCCTTTTGTTGAGACATGTCTTTTCATTAATAATTAATAATTATTTATATTTAAATTTTATATATTTATGTTTGTCACATTTCCCTCCTCTTTAGAAATTTTTTGTCCTCAAAGCATATTTATGGAAAGTTTTTATGTCTTTGCTCTGAATTGTAATGTCTTCACATGATTCTATATTCTTGATGTTGTCATGGTTTATGACATGAGATGGTATGAACTTCTAATTTTTTTAAGAATTTTTGAATTGTAAAAGGATCTAACCATCCTAATTTGATCCTTTGTGGAATATTGTGCTTACAGGATTCCCAAGATGAATTTTTATTATGAGACTCAATTTCACTAATATCAATAATATTTAGAAGATAGGCCAATTATTTTCATTATGAGTGATGTTGATAAATTGAATTGTTATTGTACCAACTTTTGTGATTAGGATGTCAATAAGATTTATTTGTAGCATGAATTTCCCTTATCATGCTTGTAGCATTTTCTTGGTTGACTTTTGGTATTATATCTTCTACATGTACTGGTGTTGCTTTGTTGATCAATGAATTTCTATTAGTAATTACACTTGGCATTTCCATCGATTCTACTTAGACACCCGAAGTTGGCCTTACTTCAACTGGATTTGCAACCTCTTGAGTTTTGATGTTGATTGAATCCGTATTTTCTCCTTATTCCTCAACTTTTATTTTTACATCTCAGGGATTCGATGCTTATTTCTTGATAAGTTGTTCTAACTCGTTTTGCAACAACTTCTTGTTGTTTTTAAGCTTCCCAATTTGTGTAAGTTATGATTGTGATTTATTAGATGTGAAATTTTGTCATTTCCTTATTTTTCAATTTTACTTTTATTGTCATGATTCTCAAGTTTCTCATCTTTAAACCTTCTAATATGTCCGAGCAAACATTGATTAAGGTTTTTTAAGAACATGTGTTCTTCCTCTTTTTAATAGGTTTTTCTTGAATTATTTTTTGAGATCTTTCTTCTCTTGTTATAATATTTTATTACATTGCTTTGTAACCTTTGTCTTCTTGATTTGTGCAAATAATTGTTGGCTGTGGTATTTTAGGTGACATATTTCCTAGTCCTTTTCTAGTAATTCCTTGTAAAATATATCCTCTATATCTTTATATTTTTGTTGCAATACTTTCTTTTTTGTCGATGTTTACCTAGTTCATCCTCATTTTTTTTTTTTTTTTGAGTTAGCTTGACCTTCCTATTGTAAGTTTTGAGTACACTAGATTGTGGCGTCTTGTAGGAGTGGTGTTTAGTGCTTGACTTTCCAAGTCATACTTTGTTTTATTTGATTCTTGACCTACATGTTTTTATTTTTCATTTACCACTTCTTGTATGATGTGACCATCCTTATCCCAAAATATTTTAATTAGCTCAAGTTGCATTGTAATTAGATCTAGTTGTTCACGTAACTTCATAGTTATTTATGTTGATAATTCCATGATTGCCAAACTTTTTGAAATAATAGTTTTATTTTTAATTTTTTTCTTAAAAGCTTTGAAATTATTCCCTTCACTCTTTGAAATTATTCCTTTCACTCTTCTTTGGTTTCTTAAAAAATAAGAATTAAGAAAATGTTTCCAATTGAATATTGGTCATTGATACAACTCTATCCAATGGAGTACTTGTTGGGCCCTTCGTTTTGTTGAATAGAGGTTGCACATAACACATTGTGGCTTCATTTTGGAGAATCAAAGTTGCGCAAGCTATTGAGAAGTTGGACAACGCACGAAAGAAAGAAACATAAAATGGTTAAAGGGACATCACAACATCATCTTTGAGTAAAGAAGTTGCAGAAAGATCAAGAAAAGAAATAACTCTTGAGTTCTTAACTAGAAAGATCGAATTATATATAGGAGACCAATGTGATTGTAATAGGTGAATGATAGGCTGATAGTGAAGAGTTAATGAAAGGGTTGTAATTTCATTGTTTCCTAGTATGTTAGTCCTGAGCTATTACTATTACTGTTATTACTACTTATGTTGTGACGAAGTCAATGATGTAGTGGGACAATACTATAGTATAGATGAATATGGATATTTGGGTGAGAACCAGATAGGCAATGTATCAGATTTTGTTATTATCAATATAATCAGAGGCCCAAATTTTGGATCTACATCTAATGTATTCAGTATTAATGCATTAATGAGATGTTGGTATTTATTACCTTTATGTCTGATGTACCTAAATGCTTCTTTATGAATGGAAACACAACTTTGTCTCTTTATTTTCCCAGTTAGGAATTCCTTAATACAATTATAGGTTTAGTTTATTCTATGCAAGATTACAGTGAGCCTTGATACCTTAGATGTACGTCTAATTATTCTCCTTACCCTTCCCTCTCTTTCATGTCTTGGTTGCACTTTGGGTGAGACTTATTACTTCTTAGGAAGATGAAAATGATAGCTCTCTAGACTACTTCGGTACCTTTTTTCGGTAACCTAAGAAGGACCCTAGTCAAAACACATTTGCGCCAACAAAATGGTTATGTTGTTAGGACATATGCCTTAAAATGGAACTTGTGACGAGAATGCTTCCATGGATCTATAGATCTGAGATTCAACAACGGTGGGAAAGAAATTGTGATGCCTTTATATGGAAGGAAGATGAGTTGTGAGGAAAAAGAGAGAGGAATACAAGAGATTTTGTCTTTTACTCAGAAAGATCGAGCGACCAGTATGAGATATTCTGGGTTAAATTTATGGAAGAACTATTCCATTGGATAGATTGGCTCCAGGAAGCTCCTGAATTCCAATAACGGGTCAAGAAGACCTATACTTGGGCTACAAAGAAGATCACATCACTTCACCAATTGGATCACCATATCACGCAAGCAGTCGATTTCTGGGTTCGCACGACTCTAGAGGGATACCTCATCGAATTTACAGCCTAGAATCACCAAAAATTTTCATGCACGAAATAAATTTTCAAGAAAGGTGTGCGCAACAGATTTTTTAGGGAAATTCCCCTATGGATCAAAGTATTCTTAATGGAGGAGGGGATGATAACTATTCCCTCAACTAAGATGGCAGCCTAAATACCTACACTTGGGGTAGAGTGATTTTGGGGTGGGATCATGACCTGAGAAGGGGGGAGGGTTATTTAACAGATGGGGGAAGATCAAGAAATGAGAGAGCCTTAAGGAGAGCCACAATCGTTGAGAAGTGGTGGCACAGAAAAGTAAAGAAAGCAGCGAAGCAGTCCGAGGTGTTCTGGAAAGAAATCAAATCGAGAGGAATAAATGAAGGAAGGAAGGAAGAGTTGAGGAAGGTAAGAACACAAGAAAGACTGGCTAGTATAAGATTGCAAAAGAGAGAAGCACAGAGATGAAGGAGTCCCCATATGGGTGGACAAGAATAAGAATGTGGAGAAGCAAGGGAAGACGAAGAAGGTCTGGACCTTGTGGGAGATCAAAAAGATTCAACCCTGATAGTAGGAAACATCAAGAACCACATAGAGAAGGTTGTTCCATAGGAAGAGAACACACCCCAGATCAAAGAAACCCACCCAGAAGTCAGTGGAACTAGCCCCAAATCACCCATCCCCCAGGTGTCCCCTATACCCGTGGTAAATTCTACACCTCCAGCTTATGTTATTTCTAGTCCTTCATAGTGAGTTAATTAGAATCAATCTATAATTGTAAACACGGGGAGGATATTAGGATCCCCAAGCATATCGCAACTAGGATCGTTAGGTTTTATTTTAATAGGAACAGTGAGACCCATAATGAATGGAAATATGGGAGGATATTGGGATCCCCAGGCGTATCGCAACTAGGATCATTAGGTTTTATTATAATAGGAACAATGAGACCTACAATGGCTAGAAATATGGGAGGATTGATCGCCTGATACCCAGAATTTTGGGATAAAGGGGACGAACATGTATACCAACATTGGTTTTTGTGTGAATCCATATGGAGGTCCAGAGGGACTCTCGATGCAAATAAGTTAGTATAATTTTAGACTAACTTGAGGGTTCGTTCTCTCAAATGGTATATGAAGGTTATTGAACTTGGGCTGCAAGGACAATCATTCACCCTTGGCCAAGTTCATTTGAAGTTCATCGTCGAATTCAAACTACCTCAGTCAGAGAAACAAGCTCTCTCTAAGTTACAGGAGATTCAACAAAGGGAAGGAGAATTGTTCTGGGATTACAACCAAAATTTCAAGGATGTTATAGGGAGGCTAGCGCATCCAATTCACGAATATCACCAGAGGGAATGGTATATCCAAGGATTACTACCTCTCACAAGAATTTATTTAATGCAACAACGGATAACCACATTAATAGAAGCCTTGGAACAATCGTTGAAGATTGAAGCCATGGCAGGTTATCCAAGCAATATGAGAATGACCAGGCCCCCAGTAGATGAAAATTCATTGCAAATTCAGGGACAAATATCATCTCTAATGGAAAAGATTCAAGAATTAACCACACAAAGACTAGGATGCCCTCAGGTTTGGTGTGCAAGATGCTACATAGAAGGGGATCTGAATGAATGCCCGTGCATGAGGGGAATGGGACCTCTTCAAAACCTGATGGGGCCTTCTTCAAGACCCATGGGAGAAGTTTTTAAAGTCTCTGTGACTCCACCATTCCATACACCAGGGTTGTATAATACCTTCCCAGGTGCTCCAACCCCTCAGAGAATAGAGTATTGTGATTTTTTTCGGACACAGGGACATGCACCGAGGAAATGTCCTATTATGCAGAAGTACACAATTGCACCCAATAAAATAAACTATGAGTTTTTTGCATCTACGACCCATGCCAAAAATCAATGTAGAGCATTGGACGCACTTGCTGACAGATTAGACTCAATATCATTCAGAGTAAATGAAACCACCCAAGGACCTCAAAGAGGCTAGGGAGGTGGGGCTGGAGGTGGATTTAGAGGAGGGATAAATGGAGGCAGAGAGTCGAGATGATGCTACAACTTCAAAGAACAAGGTCATTTAGCCAAAGACTGGACTCACTCAAGACAACCATGGTGCTCACACTGCAGGAATAATGGGCACGCAACTGAAGATTGTCCAGAAATGATCGTGAAGTGGGAAGATCTGGTTCATCAATGTGAAGCTAATCTCATAAGATTAGAATTAAAAATGTGAATATATGGATAGCTACCAAATATTAACATCATCACTCACGGAGGATCAAATATTGGGGAGGACATAGACAGTCATCCCAAGATTCAAAAAGTTATTCCCAAAGATGGCAGGTATGATCCTGTGAAACAAAAGTTGTTTTTCAAAAATGCAATAGAAATATTTAAGAGTATCCCCATTCCATAATTAATAGACAATCCTTCGAGAGTTCCCTGTCAACCTAACCCCACGAAAGCCCCTACCTCTCCATCAACACCCAGGAATTCTGCAATTCCAAGAAGACACCCTGAGCAGTCTCAAAGTGTAATAAATATTTGGTTTCAGTTATTCTTTGATATCCTAGGGGATGACCAACTTACTGAGAAGTTGTGCAACACCCTGTAATTTATACTGTGGAACAAGGGAACCCCAGAAGCCATAGTAAGGACTAACCTCCCTGAGAAGAAGACCTAGAGAATACAAAGAAGAAATGTGTGAACATGAAAATAATTTAGGTTAGAAGCCCAACTAGATGAGTTTAAACTCAAGGATGTCATGCTATATTTGGGATCATATGTCAACATCCTACCCAAAAATACTTGGGAAGATTTGGGAAAACCTTAGTTAGTATATTCCCCCATCCAGTTGAGAATGGAAAATTTGTACTGCATCTTCCCAGTAGGAAGGATGGAAAATGTGGAAATAGATGTTGTGGGAGTTATGACCACAACTAATTTTGAGGTGATTTAAATCATGGGAGATAAGGATCCCTACCTTTCTCTACTTAGTTTTGATGGAGAATATGACAACTATGTTGTTGTTGATATAAAGAGGGACACTAAGACATTTGAAGAAGATGGGATAAAATTAGTTCATCCCTTAGATCCTTGTCTAGGACCTAGATATATTGAACCAGTGGACCATAATATGGATTCATAGGGCCTTGACCAATTATACACCATCACAATAGGAATGAGAACAAATTACATAAATCCTATGACATATGGATCGGTAAGTTGGATAATCATACAATCTGTTGATGAGGATTTGGAAGCAGTGTTTGACAGTTGGAAGGAAGGTTCATATGAGCGATTCTTAAGGCAATGCACAACTATCAGAGAAATAATATGGATTGGAACTAAGGTCAGAGAACCCCCTACATACAATGGTACCTTAGAGGTACACAGTTTTCTCACCAGCATGGAAGAAAAGATAGCAGAGGAACAAAGGATATTTGTTCCTAACTTATCCTTGCAATATACCCCCGCTATATGGTGGACCACCCATAAATCCTCAATTATAGAGTGAGAGGACACAAAACAAGACATCCGATGCCGATTCCAAGAGAGAGATCGACTGAAAAAAGAAATGAACATAGATTTCCAAGATGTGTAACTATTTGATGGACGATCTGACCTGTGGATGCATATTGAGTATTTATTAAGGAAGTGGAGAGGTGCAGAGGTACCCTCTCACCTATGGGCATTATAACCCTAAATTTCTCTACACATGTATACATGGCCTTTGGCCCTCTTACATGCATTTTTTGCCAAAGCACTGATGAGTTTATCTTCTTAAAAACCAATTTTTTGAAGATGTATGCACCCTGCACCATTACTTCCCACGTACATACTCTTGTTGCACAACTACAACTTGCATACATATGCATGTTCCACCATTACAACCCGCGTATACTTGCAAAATCTGTAAAAAATAAAAAAATTGCAAGGAATTCCTTGAGATTATAGGCTATTGGGTAGTTTCCCAACTAATACACCTACTATAGCCCATCACCCAATAGAATAACCATCCTTTTGTCATATAAAAGGAGGTGTTTGTGTCTCATTTTATATCTAAGCATAACAACATTGAAACTCTTCCCGATTTCACTTCCCCTCCTTTCCCAAGATATTGCAACCCTTTTGTGACAATTGCCTAGTATTCTATTATTATCCCTTCTTCCTCCATCAGAACCCATTCACTTMCCAAGAAGAGATCATAAGGTTGAGAGGAGAATCCATACAAAGGTGCGCTTGGAGCCTGGTGAAGAGGAGCCTGGACTAGGTTCACAGAATGGTAGCCGGCTTTGATTGTAAAGGTATAATCATTGAGTTATTAATAAAAGAATTACTTTTCCTGTCCCAAATCAAGGTGTACTGAATGCTTTTATTGATTTATGTTTTGACATTATAACACCTAACCCTAATTTGTATATGGAATATCATGCTTGTAGTTTTCTGTTTGTCAATTTTTGGATGCAGGTCATCCATGGGAGGAGGCGTGCAGTCATCAAAACTTTCAAGAACAAGGGGATCATCACCAGAAGTAGAGTAGAGATATAGTTACCCGATCTCCCTTATCTTTTTTTTTCTTGTATTAGTTTTGGTATGTTTGGGGTAGTTTAGAGAAGTAGTTGAATTTTAGATGGTTAATTGATCTACCTACATTCTGAACCCTGATGTACTCATAAAGGGGTTTTTCCCGCTATCAGAATTGGCGACCATACTAGGGAAGCCTCTAGGGATTTTTAGGGGATTTCAGGTTGTCTGGTTGGTTTTTCTGCCTTTCAAGTTTATGTTGAGTCTTTTGAGTCCTTTAATGGATTTTGGCCACCTTCAGGTGCCATACTAGTTCTCCCTGACCTATAAGACTATATGTTTTCTTTCATTTTTAGGGAAGTACAAAGGTGTATGCGCTCTACTTTGGGTCAACCCGCGTACATACACACTCTGATCAGTATACAACCCGCGTACATATGCAGGTTGATGAAGCAACAATAGTGTATTTGGTTCAAGATTTATTTTTTTTAAAAGAGGCATTCAAACTCTTTCTTGATTGAGGTTTATACTTCTCAGGGTTTCTTGACAGAGTCTAGAGTCTCTATTTTTACACCCATAGCTTGGGTTAGAATTCAGTTTACCTGTCTTTTTGAAGTTTTCTTATGTTTGCTTCTAAAAGGGTTTCAAGCGAGTCTTTGAATTATTGATCGGCCTGTTTTGTTTCTTTAGTTATTACCCGCGATCCGCGGTGGGCAAAATATATGTTTTAGTCTTGTCTTGATGCTCTTTTTACCCCTTTCATTTGCTTTGAAAAAAGAAAAAAAAAATATTCTAGTTTTTTTGTTTGAAGCAATTTAAAAATAATAATAAAAAATTCCATTTTCAGTTTGGGAAAGTAGTTGGAGTTAGTTATTTTACTAGAAAGGAAAAAGTGTTTTCTTTTTAAGTTCTTTTCTGATTTCTTGAAACTTAAGTAGCTTGTAGTCGAGAGAAATTTCGTTTTAGGTCTTCTTTTTAAAGATCTTGTAAAAATTTAGTTAAAGAAAAGTTGTTTACAAAGGGTTAGATGTAAATATTTGATTAGAAGTAATTTTTCTTTTAGAGTTTCATTTTTTTCTCCTCTTTTTATCTCTCATAACATCACTAGTTTCACCGCCATATCCTTTTAGTAAAACAAGCCATTAAAACGAAGGCTAAATCTAAAATTAATTAGACTTTTAGACTTTTATGTCGGTTGTGAAGGCTTCAGGGCCTGCCTTCAGTTGCATTAGAGCCACCACCTCCAACATTACAGCAAAGACTTGATCAACAAGGGTCATTCGAAGCGATCGGGCCACAAGAAACTGTGCTCGATCCTGCTCCGAGAGGAGATTATTCGAATCTAGAGGAATCTAATATTTCTGACCTTGGAGAGGAATCTCTTAGGCCAGCCAACCCTTCAATCACTAACTTGTCGACACCAATGTTAGTAAAAGTTGTCTCTCCTAAGGTGACACCTGTCGAGCACCAGTTAGTCTTACAAGCATCCATGGAAGAAAATTCAGCTACTTCGTCTGGGAGTGCTCATACTCCCATTTTGACTACTACCATATGGGTTATGTTTCCTCCTAACCCACATTCGTCGGCCTGGACCACAGTGGTCTCAACGCCCTCTACTTCGCGAAGTGGTATGATATCGTCATCAGTGGTGACCACTGCTTCATTTACGCAGAGTGTGACAGGCCCTCCATTTCATATGGGATGCTCGTCTTCGATTCAAACTCAGCCCTTACCTACTCCACCCTAAATACCATGGGTCTGGGGGTAAGGAGCTCAAACTCTCCCATACAAGGGTCTACCGAGGGAACTTCAGTCCCCTTCAATGTTATCCCTTACGGTGGGGGTCATATACCTCCTTCATCCCCCTCGCTTAGTGGTGTTTTCCAGTAACCCATTGGGCCGAATGCTAACGACATCTTGTTTGGAGTGGGTAGTTTAGGACCTTCATCTTACACTATGTCGATGGGATCCATGTCATTCTCTTTGTTTGGAGGATTTGGTAATAACGCTTTTTCTTCGGCTACCATCTTGGCTGGGGGCAACCTCGGTTTTGGGCAACATAATCCTGTGTAGAGTATTATTCGTATAGAGGGGGAAATTACAAGAGTTTTCTCCTCACGAGGACTTGGGAATCCTTGGCAAGGATCATTTCCCTCACAAGGGATGTCGGTCAGGGGAAACCCCTTCCATGGTCAATGGAACCCCGGGCAAGGTTCAATACCTATGCCTGTCGGATCGGTTGGGGCCATCCCCTTCCAAAATCCTTAGAACACAACACAGGGAGTAATCCCCGCCCAACCCATGTCGTTCAATTATGGGAGTCAGTTGATGATATCCTAGAAAACATAGTTTCTATACGCTGGTCAAGGCCACGATTTCTACCAGAACCCTAGCCAACAACCCAAATTTTTCTGGCAACCTGGTGCCAGTCAAACTCTAGGACCCCTTTTTCCTATACATAGTACCCAACCCAAACTACAATTTCTCGCAATGATACATCTGACAAACTTGTCAAGGTCACTCAATGACCCAATTTGTCATGATCTACGTTGGCCCCCCATGATGACTAAATTTCCCTTGGACATTCCAAAATTCGAAGGCAAGCCTGGAGAAGACCCAAGTGATCACGTGACAACTTTCCACTTATGGTTCTCGTCAAACTTGCTTTGAGACAAATCCATACAGTTGTGCATGTTTCAACGCACTCTTATCGGGGGTGCCGCAAAATGGTATATTGAGCTCGACTGCTCAAGGTATTCTTACTTGAATGAATTGGCGATGGTCTTCCTAAACCATTTCCAGCTACCCGTGAGATACGATGTTGTCACCGAATTGCTAGCCAACTTTGAGCAGACTAAGGCCAATCATATCTCTGATCACATCTGATAATGGAGGCATCGAAATAGATTGATTAAGGTACAAGTCCCATCAACTTTCTTGTTGGAGTGGTTCCTAAAGCCCTTGGTACTATTTGTATCCAAGGATGTTGYAACTTTAGAAGTGTTTTCAGAGGAGGAGGTGATAATGAGAGAACAACAACTCGAACTAATTTACTCTCAGTCTGGCTTACTCTATGATATCTTTCCATATGTGCCACGGTCCATCCTCGACAAGGCCAAAAAAAATATGGACCACATGCCGATGGTATAGTGGGATGATCACAATGAAATTCCACCAATCTGTTTTCAAATCAATTGCAAATTTTTTTGGATACAACAGACGATGACCAGCCAGACCTTTGGTTCAAATGTTCCCCCTACCCAAACATCGGACGTACATAGTGTGCAGTTGACGAACTTGAAGGCCAGCCAATAGCCTGAAGGAAATAAAAAACAACGGAACAAGAAGGGTAAAGGGGAAAACTTGACAATCACCCATGCCCTTGACGTGTGGAGGCTCAGAAGATATTGATGCAACAACAACCTATTGTGTTGACGAACCCATTTCCACATGAGAAAAACATGGCTCAAGCCTCAACATCCTTGAGTGCGAAAGGGGGAAGTCAGGGACCCCCTGCATCTACTGGTAATACCTCAACCATGAATGTTTACATGTTGAAAGGTGATGCTCATATAGATACCAAAGCTCGAGATTACAAAATGTTAGAATCTATCGAAAAGGGTAAAGAAGCCACAAACCCACCAATTCCTCTCCAGATTGAGAAGACAATGGGAGAAACAATGAAACACATCCCAAAAGGGGCGTTCAATAAAGCTTCTCATAATTCGAACATGAGGGTCACCCAGAACTACTTCGTTGTGGAAGATTTGGCACAAACTCCTTGCGTGATGTCTTCTTTGGAAGTCCTTCAGAGCTTCCCTTCATAGAGAAAATCTATGTTATTCACCTTGGGATCTGCAAAGACTTGTAACCCGAGAGAGATCATTCTCGATCCAACAAACTTGAAACCTCGTCTTCCTTAACACGTTTCGTTTCAGATGTCTTACACCAAAAAATATTTTACTTGGAATATATTATGTACGGTGATGGATGAGGGAACCTCAAATTGCGTGATGTCATTGGCATGTTGGAAGGCCATTAGCCAACCCTTTTTTTCTTTGTCACCTACGTTTCTTATTACATTCGACAATCGTTCGTTCATACCACATGGAATCATTCCTTATTTCCCCATGCAGTTAGGAGGGAAGACCATGTGCATTGAAGCTGAATTCGTCGACGTGCCTCTCGACTACAAACTTTTGTTAGGAAGGAGTTGGACCTATGCAATGCATGCAGTGGTTGCTACAATTTTTTGGGTCTTGTTGTTTCCACATGAGGGTCGAATCGTGACCATTGACCAATTGTCCTTCTCCTGTATTGACCCTTCAATGTAGGAGTTGGTTTGTGTCCATCGTTGATGGGTACTTTTGATTACCCGCCTCCTTCTGGCGATGTCAAACTTATATCGACTACCCCTGACCAGCCTAGGGCTGAAAATTTTCAAATGTCATCATTCCGAACGACTCACTTTCACAATCTGTGGACTCTTCTTTCCCCATTGGCCTTGATGGAAGGGACAAGGCATTCTCTCATGGCCATGCCCTTGTCCGCGGTAGAATTTGCATAGAACATTGTCCAGTAAGCTTCGGTCGACCCTGATCAGACTCTCGCATAGGAGTTAGATCCAGTTCTCAAGCCTATTTGGGCTCAAGGTTCCCTTGCCACTATAGATTATTTAGACCTAGTGTTTCCCTCAGATGAGGTGATTCGTGAGGCATTGACTATTCTAGATAGACCCCAGGATGATATCCATCATAGATCATACTTCCTCTCAGAGTTAAGAAGAATAGAAGCAGGAAAGTTTGTTTTGACTATGACTAGAGATATGTCTTGTCCTATTAATCCTCTGGGAACGCACACAGTTTACACTTAGGGTAATATGGATAGTATCGCTAAAACAATCCCTATAGATTTCTCCAGAACCCCTGGCATCATGGAGAAGGTTTTCGTCGGAGTGGATTGCTCCCCCGAAGAAATTCAAATTTATACGGAGTTATTTAAGGAATTATACGACGTTTTTTCCTTGTCTTACAAGGAAATTCCAGGCATAGACCCAATAATTTTTTAACATGAGATAACGACTTATCCTTATGCCAAGTCGGTTCGACAAAAGCTTCATCTGGTGAATCCTCGAAAAGCGGCAACGATCAAGGTTGAAGTAGAGAAACTACTTAAAGTTAGTTTTATCTACCCCATATAGTTGATGGAATGGGTGTCAAATCCCGTCCCAGTTAACAAAAAATAGGGTACGATTCGTGTGTGCATGGAATTCTGTGATTTGAACAAGGCTTGTCCGAAATATAATTTTCCCACCCCATTCATCGATCAGATCATCGATGAATGTGCAGGATGTGAGGTATTTTCATTCATAGATGGTTTTTTGGGATATAACCAGATCCAGATCAAACCCAAGGACTAGCATAAAACAACTTTTATTTGTCCTTGAGGCACATTTGAATTTCGTAAGATGCCTTTTGGCCTGAAGAATGTTGGAGCCACTTTTCAGTGAGCCATGTTTTTTTCTTTCCATGACCTTAGACATATATTCGAGTCTTATCTTGATGATCTAGAATCACACTCTCACAAAAGATTTGATCATCCCACACACCTCCGACTAATCGTTGAATGATGTCACTACTATCAGATTTGCTTGAATCCTAACAATTGCAGTTTCTATGTAATGTCAGGTCATCTCTTAGGTTTCATTGTTATGACAACATGGATCATGTTCGATCCTCTTAAGGTTGAGGTGATAGTTCAATTTCCTCCCCCGTGCACAATACCCGAGCTTCAGAGCTTACAAGGGAAAGTGAAATTTCTTCATCATTTTGTCACAAACTACGCCGATATCACTAAATGGTTCATGTGTCTATTGAAAAAGGGAGTCCCTTTCTATTGGGACGAAGTTGCTCAGTGCTCTTTTGAAGCATTGAAACATGCCCTTACATCTGCCCCTTTTCTCTGGCCCCCCGATTATAACAGAGATTTATTGTTGTACTTGGCCGCTACAGAGTCGACCATCGACATGGTATTGGTTCAAGAGGATGACTTTCTCTAGGAGCATGTTATTTATTACCTGAACCAAGGCCATGTTGTCCAGAACTCAATTATTCCCATGTTGAGAAACTTCCGTTGGCAACAGTGCATGTTGTCTAGCAGTTTCGTCATTACATTTTTCTTCGCAAGACCACCGTCATTTCCATTGTGAACCCCTTTAAAAATGTGTTGACATGATAGGTCAATGGAAGAAATAGCATCATATGGATTGTAATCCTCCAGGAATTAGACTTCGATTTTGTTTCTGCAAAATCCGAAAAGTCATTTGTCTTTGCGGAAATTTCGATCAAATATAGTGATGACACGCCTGAAGAATCTCCTATCAAAGGAAATATTTTTCTGATCACATCTTTGGACCCCTGGTATGGAGATATACTAGTCTATCTCTAGAATTTGAAGTGCCTTGCTTCTGCTTCTCGTGACAAACATTGATGAATTCTCCATCAGGCACGAAACTATCTCATACTCGATGACACTTTGTATCATCAATGCATAGATTGCATTCTTCATTGGTGCCTTATACACGAGGAAGAAGAGATCATTCTTAACAAATGCCACACTGGAGCATGTGGTGGTCATTTTTCTGGGTTGGAAACAACCCAAAATATTCTACATGTCGGTTACTTTTGGCCTACGTTAATCAAATATTGCATTTAGTTGGTCAAGAAGTGCCACACGTGTCAGATCTTCTCTCGAAAGATGAGGCACATTATGCTCCCATGTTTCCCGTCATCATTGTTGGTCCCTTCATTAAGTGGGGGATTGATTTTACTATATGTCACTTGGCTTCATCCAGGGGACATTGTTATATCATCGTAGAAGTATACTACTTCACAAAGTGGGTTGACGCTATGCCAACATTTAACAATGATGGAGAAGCATCAACTCTCTTCATATTTAACTAGATAGTAGCAGGGTTCGACATCCCGAAGGAAATTGTCACTGACCATGGTAGTCACTTCCAAAACAAAATGATGTACGAGTTAACATCAAATCTTGGGTTGAGGCAAGAACATTCATCACCCTACTACCCACAAGCGAGTGGTCAGGTGGAAGCTGTGAATAAGTCTCTCAAGACTATTCTTCTACAAACGATCAATTATGCCAAGTCAAATTGGAATTTGATGTTGTACTCGGCGTTATGGGCCTATCAAATGTCTGTAAATACTTCCACCACTTTCTCACCTTTTCAACTCATATACGGGCTGGAAGAAGTCTTTCATATTGAGTGTTAGATCCCATATTTAAAGTTGACAGTGGAGTTACTTCCAGACACTTCACCGCTTGAGGAACGCCTATTATATCTCGAGCAGCTCGATGAGAAATGTCCTGATTCAACCTCGGATAATGAGGCTCATAAGAAATGAGTCAAGTGTCAATATGATCGGTCCGTTCAGCCTCGAATTTTCTTCGGAGGCGATCTTGTCCTGGTCTATGATCAAGAAAAAGATCCCCTGGGGGAAGGCAAGTTCAAACCCATGTGGTTCAGACCTTTCATCGTGAAAGAGGTCTTAAATAAGGGAACATACTGTCTGGTTGACTTTGATGGAAATGCCTTGGACGAGCCTAGAAATGGGCTCTATCTCAAGAAGTATTACTCTTAGGTTGGCCTCTTGGGTGACTTCTTGTACATATGTATAGTTCTTCTACAATTGTTTGTCTTTTTGTTTTATGGGTGTGTCGTTATTTATGTCTTCCTTTTTACTGTGACAGATGTCAAGTGAATCGAAGGTGTTCTTTGGGTTTTCGGATGATGCTAGTTGACACAATCAGAGGCTTGCTTCCGCAACATGGGTGATTTTCACACCTAGAGCCCAGTTGTTACCTTCTCAATGTATTTTTCTAGGTGACACCACAAACAATGTTGTTGAGTACATCGTAGTGATAGAGCTGCTTCGCAACGCTTTGTCGCATGGCATTTCTCACCTCTAGGTCTACTTAGATGCTCAACTAGTTGTGTCCCAATTAAACGGAGTCTACCGTGTTCATGATCCTACTTTGCGCCGATGTTTCCTTAGGGTACGTCTCTTAGAACGTTCCTTTGATTATGTTATGTATATCCATGCTTATAGGAGATTAAATCAAATGACAGATACTCTAGCTAATCAAGTATTAGATTGGCATGTTTCACACATATAAAAAAGAAGCACACACATACACATGTACATACATTTGTAAAAAATGTGATCCATAAGATGAATAAAGATGTAAGTATATATATGTATGTCAAAATGTCAGGAGTACATAGGTGGGCATGAACACCTAAAAAAATAAGGTTAAGTATACATCACGAAGATTATGCCCTCAAAAAATATACAAAGGTTCCCTCGGCACATAATATTCTAGCCTATCTAATCTCGGGGTCTATTGGCCCTGCCGCAGTGAACAACGCCATTGGCCAAACACCGGAAATTTGGACCCATGTCCATGGCAGACCCACTACATGAGGTTGCATGGAAGGCAATAGATCCTTGATCTCGGCCATAGGAACTATACAAGTGAGCGCGGTGAGGTTTTGCTCCACCTGCCTCAAAACTCTCTCAGCCTTTCCAGCTGGAGGTCCCCCTAGGACTGTTGGTCCACCAACTTCTATTGGTCCTGCCTCTGGTTGAGAACATCGTTGATTCCTCGTGAAGTCTGTCAGGTGCACTAGTACCACACCTACACATAACAGATACACAAAAGTCAGTACTCTACTACATATAAAAATGATATATACAAAAGAAATTAAAAATTAAATAAATTTAAAAAACATATTACCTAGCTCTCCTCTCTCCTCTCCAGGAGGCACGGGCATGTCTGGATCTCTGGAAAATTTGATTCCAACTTAGGGGTAGTCCTCTATTACCAGAATCTTTCATGCCCACCAGTCAAATAATTTGTCATCAAAGGCCTCTATAGTCCTCCCTCCCCCATTTTTTGTCAGCAATTCTTCCCATTTACATATTGTCAGGAAGGAGGCCACATGCCCCAGTATAGTCTCTCTCGGACTCAGACTGGGCACTCTCGAAGAAGAAGAACGAGAAAAGGATAGTGTCAACCCCAAATTTATTGTTATTGTGCTCTCGACACTCTATAAACTACCTCTTCATGCATGTGAGCATGGTCATACTCCAGTCATATATATGTGCCTCCAGGCACTGAATAGCACAATGCATGTGTGCCCGGGAAGCCTGGTGAGGGACCATGAATCTAGTAATCCACCCAATAAGTAGTAAGATCACCCTCAGTTTCAAACTAGTGATCTTGTGAATAGGAACTTGAGAACCTACCTTCTCATTGTTGGCCTCATAGTACATCCTGATGTAGTCCTCGATGTTGAAAGGCCTAGGGGGGAATGTACGCAGATTGACTGGTTCCCCTCTCCTCGAGAGGCCAGTCAAGAAGTAAATATCCTTAGTCATTGGAGTCAATGACTGACCCTCTATCATGAATGCCTCTGCATCTGGATTCCATGCCAGTATTCAACCAAGGTATTCAATAGCTTGGGTTGTGCCCACATAAATGGACACCAGAAGAACTTCCACAACCCACATTGTTTCAATGCGCCAATGGAAGTTGGGTCCTCATTGACCAGTATATCAATGTCATCATGTTCCCTCTCCCTACAGTGGACATAAATCCTACTCCATGGAAGATAAAAAGGGATTTATCTCTTGCGTTTTAATTTTTTCAATCCTTTTCAGGGTGTACACGGGTTGTTTTGGACACAGTCGTGTTTGTACACTAGTAGACTATTTTCTTCATGCGTACTTATGCGAGTTGTCATTGGACAGCCTGTGTACATGCAGGGCCGCCCTTTTTGGGAGAGCATGCCCCCTCAAAAATAAAAATAAATGCATAAAGAAAGAATGAAATACAGGAGGGATACATTTGTACTTACTTGTTCCAAGCGGAAGTTCGTTTCGGCCTCTTAAGCTCCTAGAATCAACTTCTTTAGCAAAGGGGAGTTTTTACATTTTTGTCAATTTTCAAAATGCAATGGTGAAAATGAGCTACCAACTTCTATTTATATACCTTTTTGGCCCTTTTTGCCACTTTTTGACCCCCTTTGTCATTTTTTATAGCTTGGAAATCAGTTAATTTCGTTCCTGAGTTTCTTATTGGATGTTACGATACACTTTTCCTTTTGGTTTGGTAACTTTTTGGGAGATGGTTCATATTAAGAAATCCTTTCGTAAAAGTCATTTTTTCCAACTTTTTGCATATAAGTTAGGATTTCACCTCCACTTTATGCATCTCATTGTATTTTCTGCGTTTCCATAGGATCAATCCCACTGAAGTGAAACACGGAACTGTCAGTGATCGATCCCACTGAAGTGAAACACGGAACTGTCATTGTTGCTTTATAAATGTTGTAATTAGGTGGTGGAGCCTACCTTTACATGGATTCCCTAGATAGATCATTGTTGCATTTTTGTGTCCATGTTGTCTGTAATGACTATAGGCTCAAGAGTCCTTGTTATTCCTGTCATGATTACGATATTGAGCCTCATCCATTTGATGCACCATCACTCTTGGCCTCACCCTTGAGACTCCCAAAATAAGCACGCTTTGTTGTTTTTCAAGCTCTCTTTTAAAAATGAAAGAAACATCCAACGCGACTACATTTATGATTTTCAATCTTGTTAGGATTAACTAAGAAAAGTAACCTCCTGGAGTCTTATTTAATCCCTTTCAGACTCTCTAAAAATGAAAATATTGTCAAGCGATCTTGTTTCCCTTCATGCTGGCCAAACTCAAATCTGAAGGAACGTTTGTTTGGCGGTAGTTTACCCCTTTTTCGTTCCGGATGGTCAATTGTACGAATAAATGTATACTCTAGGAATATTAGTTCACTAGAAGAGTATTCTCAGGTATAAGTTTAACCCTTTTTCAGGCCTAAGGGACTAAATTTACGAAAAAGGAACATTCTCCTTGGTTTTGGTTTATCACCTTTTTCGGGCCTTGGAGATTACTTACAAAAATGGAACCCACATGAAGTCCATAGTTAAGCTCTTTTCAGACTCCCTAAAATTGAAAAGATCATCGAGTGACCTTGTTCTTTCACACTCGTTAAATTGGTCCAGAAGAACATCTACTGGCATGAGTTTAACCCTTTTTTCGACCTATAGATTATAGAGGAAGAAGGTACACATCAAGAGATTTGTCTTGCTGGGAGATGTATCCTTAGTAACTTTTATACTTTTCTAGCTAAGGGAACTAAATTCAGAAAAATGATGTGAGTCCATAGTTAAGCTCTTTTCAGACTCCTTAAAATTGAAAAGATTGTTGGGTGATCTTTTTTTTGTCACAATCATTAAAATGGTTTTGAATAGACGTCTTTTCGATGCCAATTTACCCCTTTTTCAAACTGAATAGACTATCTTCGAAAAAGGTACTCGAAGTTTTCTTTTTCATTTTTTCAGACTCTCTAAACATGAAAAAACTACCGAGATTACCATCTTTGGGATCATTAAAAATTACACTGAAGGGGGTTTCATTTTTTCTTTCTAATCACATTTGTATCCCTGCATCTTTGGCCTAATGTCAGCTCCATGTTTCTCTCAACTGAACCTTTGAAGCATGCCTTATACGCAAGCCTTGTAGAACTTTGCCTCTGCGACCTGACACCTTGACCCATGGAGGAATTTTCCCCGAGTGTCATTTTCCTGCACATGTCTCCTTTCTCTGAGAATTAGTGTGTTCCTTGCACCTGGAACTAATATGCTTTCTTGTGACACTCGTTCCTCCTTTGTAACGTAGCATTCTTTTATTCTTTTTCAAGCTCTTTAAAAAATTGAAAAAGACAAAAAAAATAAAAAATAAACCAAAAAGAGGGGACGAGAAATATGTATTCTTTTTTTGGCAGCACAATGAGTTGCCCTTGGACAAAGCACATTCTTCCATTTTTTTTTCAATCATTGGGATATAATATGACCTTAGGAATCTTTTCTCGCTACATAGAGTTGTGTCCTCCTCCATTTGGTTACTTTTCCAAACACATGGAGAGTTTTTTGGCCTCCTTCATTGTGAACTTATGTCAATGTCATGTTTCCTAAGTCTGATCATATTTCATTCTTTTGTACAAGGGAAGTTTCACCCAACCTGAGTTTTCATTTCTGCAGTTTGTCTCTTGACCTCATGAGTCGACCATCCTGAAAGTCCAGTCAAGTCCTAATTCAAAATCAACGAAGTTCTTTGTCTGATCATTGATATCCTCTTGTCTTTTCTCGATGAGTCGTTGAAGACCTCTGGGTAGTGAAGTCCTACACTCATATTATACTCCTACACAAGTTTTGAAGATCTTGAAGTTTTTGCTCGAGCTATGAAGACCTCATCTCCAACCATCAGGCATTATTGGCTTCTTGAAGATGGATACTATACTTGTATATCTTTGATTTTGAGATGTAGATCCATTGTGTATTTCTCGCGACTATATGTTATATAGTTATATGACATGGATATGCAGTGTATTTGATTGGAATTCATGATTTATTTCATCCCGACCATGGGTATGCCCACCTCAGAGAGACAATTATTATTTTTTCAGATGGCACCTCCTGAAATATGGTCCCGGGCTCACTCGTTTTCGTACATTGGTGAATATTTTGTAATGTATTTTGGCCATCAGATACTCTTATAACCTCAAACATTAGGGGGCATATGTTATAAACCTAAATTTCTCTACACATTCATACATGGCCTTTGTCCCTCTTACCTGCATTTGTTTCCAAAGCACTATCGAGTTTCTCTTCATAAAAACCAATTTTTTGAAGATGTACGTGCCCTGCACCATTAATTCCCGCATACATATGATTTTTGCACCACTACAGCTCCCGTACATACACATGTTTCCTGCGTATACTTGCAAAAGTTGCAAAAAATAAAAAGTTGCAAGGAATTCATTGATATTACGGGCTATTGGGTAGTTTCCCAACTAATCCACTTTCTATAGCCTGTCACCCAACCGAATAACCATCCTTTTGTCATATTAAATGAGTTGTTGGGGTCTCATTTTAAATCTAAGCATAAGAACAATGAAACTCTTCATGATTTCACTTCCCCTCCTTGCCCAAGATATTGCAGCCCTTTTGTGAGAATTTACTAGTATTCCATTATTAGCCCTTCTTCCTCCATCAAAACGCATTCACTTCCCAAGAAAAGATCAAGAGGTTAAGAGGAGAAGCCATACAAAGGTTCACTTGGAGCTTGGTGAAGAGGATCCCAAACCAGGTTCGTAGAATGGTAGTCGGCTTTGATTGTAAATGTATAATCATTGAGTTATTAATAAAAGAATTACTTTTTTTGTCCCAAATCATGGTGTACTTAATGTTTTTATTGATTTATGTTTTGACATTATAACACCTAACCCTAATTTGTATATGGAATAGCATGCTTGTATTTTTCTGTTTGTCAATTTTTGGATGCAGGTTAGCCCTGGGAGGAGGCATGTAGTCAGCAAAAATTTCAAGCGCAAGGGGATCATCACCAGATGTGGAGTAGAGGTATAGTTACCTGATCTCCCTCATCTTTTCTTTTCTTGTATTAGTTTTGGTATGTTTCGGGTAGTTTAGAGAAGTAGTTGAATTTTAGATGATTAATTGATCTACCTACATTTTGAACCCTGGTGTAGTCATAGGGGGTTTTTTCTCACTAGCAATGGGTCTGCGTATTTTTCCATTCGTTGGGGCCTATTCCAAGGGCCTGGTATATACATGAGAAGACCAGAAGACAAAAAAATTGTTGGCATACCTTATAAGAACATTTTTTCAAGGAATTTTCCTTTACAAGTAAGTATCTCGAGCTCAACTTTGTCCTAAAAAAAATCATGGAAATGCTTTTTATCGACATTTGTGAAAAGAGATCAAGTCTAGTAATATGTCCTAACCATGTTCACTTTATTCAGTATAGTCTGAGTCTTAAAATTGATAATATATATGTACCTTTCTGTAAAGTTGAGAGAGACCTAGAAAACCCTTTGGTTTGAAGAATGCCCCTGCAAATTTCTCTCGAATTTTGATAGAATCTTTTCTAGAATTCATCGACAAGTTTGTAGAAGTCTATATGGATGATTGGAAAGTGTATAGACTATTAAAATATCATGTCGGCATACTATGGTTAATGTTTGATAGATGTCGTCAAATGCATATATCTCTAAATCTAAGAAAGTGTATTTTATGTGTACCTCATGGAAATATGTTAGGCCATATTGTATGTAGAGAAGGAGTCCTGGTAGACCCATCTAAAGTTGCGGTCATTATGAATATGATACCACCTACAAGTGCCAAATTATTTTTCTCCACATGGGTACATAAAGGATATTACCACAGGTTCATCAAAAGATATGCAACTATTACAACACCCCTTGAGAAACTGTTCAAGAAGTCTGAACTTTTCCGATGGATGCCTCAGTGTGACAAGGCATTTGACATTCTCAAAGAGAAACTAAGTAGTGCACTGATATTGATATTTCCAAATTGGGAAATTGAATTCCATATACATGTGGATGGATCAGGCATCACCCTGGGAGCCATTTTAGTGCAACCATGGGAAGGGAATATGGACCACCCTATTTCCTTTTCCAGCAGAAAACTATCGCAAGCTAAGCGCAACTACACAACCACTGAAAGGGAAGGTTTGGCTATGATTTATGCATTACAAAATTCTATACACTACTTATTAGGACCTCATTTCGAGTTTTTCACTGACCAATCTGCATTGAAGTACCTAGTCAATAAACCAGTATTGGAACGAATAATTTGCAGATGGCTATTGTTGTTTCAAGAATTTTCATTTGAAGTGATTGTCAAACCAGGAAGATGCAATGTAGGTCCAGATCACCTTTTGATATTGGAGTCAGGAGAAAGTGGCAGAGCATTGGATGATCAGCTCCCAGATGCAGACCTATTCTAGATTGAGTCCATTCTAGAGTATCTTGAAGACATTGATGTCTTCCTCAGTATAGGAACCTACCCATAAATGTACTCTGCAACCTAAAAGAGACATATGGTGGTTTGCGCAACAGACTATCAATTGATTATTGGGCAACTTTACAAATTGGGACTTGAAAACATCCTTAGGAGATGTGTCTTGAACCATGAAAGGTAGGATATCCTATGGGAAATCCACAGTGGAGTTGCGAGAGGACATGTTGGAGGTAAGGCTATTGCATAGAAGATACTTCACGCTAGATTATGGTGAGCCAGCTTATTTAAATATGCTAAGGAATATGATAGATCTTGTGACACTTTCCAAAGAGTAGGAAAGTTGTCTTGTAGAGATGAATTACCCCTTCATCCAGTCAGAGCACTTCAATCATTTGATAAGTGGGTTGTTGATTTTATTGGACCAATCAACCCCCCGACTAACCACTGAAAGTCTAGATACGTCACTACTGCAACTGATTACCTTACAAGATGGGTTGAAGAAGAGGTAGTCGAATATTGTTCAAAATATACAACTATTAGATTTATCTTCAAGAATGTTATCACTCTTTTTCGATGTCCTAGAAGTCTAACCAATAATCAAGGTACTCATTTTATCAGATGTACAATTACAACGTTAACGACTGAATTTATTAAACATCATAAGAGAAACCCTTATCATCTACAAGATAATGTTACGGTAGAGGCCTTCAATAAAATTATAGAAAGTGGCCTCACAAAAGTATGTTGCGAAAACCGTGAAGACTAGGATGATAGAGTTCGAACAATCTTGTGGGATTACAGGACTACCACAAAGAAGTTACACATATACACCCCATTTCAGTTGTTCTATGGAAAAAAAGTTGGTGTACCCACAGAATTTATCACCCCTAGTCTTTATATAGCATAGGCTACACACATGACAGATGACGAATCAGTTAGGCAAAGGATTATAAGCTTGCAAGAACTTGAGGAAGCAATATTTTTAGCGCATTTTCATTACATAGTTGAGAAGACCAGACATAAATATTGGCATGGTAGGCATATTAAGTCCAAGAGATTCACACAAGGGGATAAGGTACACCTATATGACATCTGATATCAGAAACATCCAGGCAAGTTGTGCATGCATTGATTAAGTCCACTCATAGTTGTGAAAATCCGACACTCTGGTGCAGTTAGGCTCGTGCAACTAGAGGGTATCCTTAATCCAGGATGGGTGAATGGAGCTCATGTGAAACCCTACACTTCTCATGCTTAAGCCAAAGAAAGGTTTCTCCAGTCCAAAGGAGCATGTACAATAGTTAGATTTTCATTTCCTTCAATTTCTTTAATTCAGTTAATAAATGTTAGAGTGTGCATTTAATGTGCCACGACATATATTATGTTTCAATATGAGCATTTCTTTTGTGAAGAACTTCTTACTAAGACACAAAGGATCAAAAGAGACACCATTACATTCAATGAATTCATTTAATGTGATAGGGACCCCCATTGTGGTCGGAGGGAGGGTGAATCTGAGCTCAATCACAACCCATGTGCCACACGTACCCAGTCCAGTCATACACTTTATGAAAACCACCGTAACCCATCAAAACTTTTCATTAAGACATAAATGTGTGATACACATAGATTCCATCAATATGCCTATCGTTCTTCTCAACCGTTAAAACGATAAACAACTCAGCTCGACCACATCCCTCTCAATTTGTTCATTAAAATCCAAGATTAGTTGATAAATCCTACCCCATTATTTGTCTCGTCCGACACATGAGCCTAAAAATGAGTTTATGGCCTAATCATGAGTTTATTTATGTGTTTCTACATAAAGTATCCATTTATCCATTTATAAGACCTCGTCAATCCACAAGAAAGAATCATCATTTGTTGTTAGCTAGATTTTGAATTTCCTGCAATTGCGCATACCCTGAGAACATTTTGTTCCCCTGTTACAAATTTGACCCTAATTTACCCAGTAAATCAACACTTCAGAGCTACCATGCCAAGAGAAATAGGAGGTCGGAGTTCAAATCCCAAAGAAGAAATCCCAGATGAACCGTATGATCCTCGAATTGAGATCTTCGGGGATGTCAAATGAAAGACAAAGAAAGTAAAGCTCTTGGACCTTGATTTGGTAGACCAACTGTTTTTCCCATATATGAACATCGACGTGTTCTAGGACTTGGTTTTGAATAAAATTGGAGGCATGGAATTTGTCCCCAATGCTAAATTTATCAATCTATTCAACTCTACAATCATGAACCTCGGAGACTTATCAGTCTTCAGGACGACTGGAAAGGTTGCACGTTGCAAAAAATTCTTGATTAGTTGAGTACATGACAAAATTCTATGGCTTGACCAGAGGTATCTGATTCATGTGGATGACATCCACTAGCTCACTGGATTATCTCTCGAGGGTGAGGATGTCACCAAAGGATTCCAAGGCTCGAGAAAGCACATGAAAAAGAAAGGTGAGGTTAGCCTATACGAGAAGTTCCACACACGGAGAGGTGGTCAAGCAATAAGGATTGACCCAATTATTCCAGAAATGGTTCAGATGAATTGTATATAATTGTAATCAAGGTCATGTGATCCTATTAAAAAAGTGAATTCAGCCTTGATGCACTTTCTATAGCTGGTTTTTTCTCAAACGGGGTTGTATTCAACTAATGCGACTACCTACTAGAGGAACTCCTGGTAGCGTGAGAGGAAGATCAAGAGAAAGGTGGAACCATTACGTATGGATACTTATTAATAGCATTCACCATGTGGAAATGGAAGCCACCGATGGGGAGACAGTTGGAATTAGCAGACAAAGGTCTCCTTATGAAAATGTTCCAACCTTGGCACTCAAGGGAGGATCACGAAAACGAGGAATTCAACAATGTCACTTTCTCAAAGTTGTAAAATATATTGATTTTTTTAACTCAGTGATGGCACATACCACAAGAGTTATTGAAACTTAACACGTGAAACATCTCCTTTGGCTTCAACCGCCACAACATTCTTGTATGGCCGAGGCATACGAAGCTAGAAGAATTCCACTTGAGGTTTCTCCCATTCTACCTGGATGAGGAAACCTTTGACAAAGAATTCATATCATGGACTGGCATCAACCGCAATCCACACAAGTCTAGCATGCACTACCTCTTTCCTGCAGATATCCTGAAGAAAAAGGGGAAATAAGAAGGAGTAGGGTCGAGTTATGTCCCAGCTAAGAAGAAACAAAACGCCCAGATGTCAATGGACTCAAAAGACAAAGAGGATGCACAACCTCTAGAATGAAAGAAGAGGATGTTTCCTATGTTCCCACAACTTCCTGACCAATCCATGTTATCGGTTAAATATTTCAATGAAATCCTTGACATTTCTTTCATACGAGATCAATTAGTTAAGAAACCTAGGACAAGGCTTTCCCCTATGAATATTCTAAACCCCCAGCTAATTTCCTCAATCATACCTCATACTCGAGCAGCCACTCTAATGACCCAAACAATGATTGACATCCAATATGGTCTTGAACCAACATCAACAACCATAATCATTGAGCAACCCTCATCACCACCATAAAAAAATACCATTCAACCCCAAACCACTTCACCTAAGCCCATGTAGTTGGATCCCCTCGATCTACCTAAGCATGTACCATAAATCATTACTCTGACCCCTGAAATCTTGAGTCAGACAGTTGTTCTAATTGTACCTATTCAAGACACTCTACCTTCAAAGGAGAGTCAAATGGTTCCACTACTGCAAGTCCCAAGAACTCAGTGTCCTCTCTCAACAATCAATGTTGATATTTCCATCCATAGAAGAGGAACCCTAGAAACTGTGTTACAGAAAGAGTCAGAAGAACATAAGGTTTAGAAGGAACCTGAAACTACATCGGGGTAGAGTGTAACATCTTTGTAAGAGAAAATAGAACCAGTCTTCCAGAACCTACAACCATGTGTGGAACTATTGCACCTCTGCTTGGCCATGAAAAAATATTTTCCTCAATTCCCAGTAGAATTTAAGGCTCTACTTTCACACCAACAACAAATTCCATCCCCGAGGGAAGACGAGTTGGAGACACCTTCTGCACAATCAATGGCCAGTGGACTGCCACTGCAAGTTTGAGCACCTATGGATGTCGCTCCTTCATCGGGAAAGCTCACTCAATTACCAACAACCCAGTTGGTAGGACTAGTCAGAGCCTCAACTGAACAACTGGAAAAGAGGATCCAACAAGATGAAAGAGAAGAAAATTTCTAGAAACAAGAAGGACTCATTGGGAAAGAACAACAAACACAACAGGAACACTCCAATATTCATTAAGAACTGAAGGTGGAGAAAGTCAAATAAAAACTCTCAGATACCTAGACAATTTTCTCCATTTTCTCTTGAAGCTTCTTGGGTTGCAGTTCAACTTATTTATTTCTATCCCACAACTATTCCTTGAGTATTTCTCCTCTTTCTACCATTCCGAGAGAAACATCAGGCCATATTTCAACTCCCAAAGAAGAAATCCCAGATGAACCGTATGATCCTCGAATCGAGTTCTTCGGGGATTTCAAAGGAAAGACAGAGAAAGTAAAGATATTGGTCCTTGATTTGGTAGACCAAGTGTTGTTCCGACAGATGAACATAGATGTGTTATGGGACTTGGTTCTGGATGAAATTGGAGGCATGCAATTTGTCCCCAAGCCTAAATTTATCAATCTATTCAACTCTACAATCATGAACTTCAGAGACTTACCGGTCTTTGGGACCATTGGCGAGGTTGCACGCTCCACAAAATTCTTCATTAGTCGAGTACATGACATAATTCTATGGCTTGAACAGAGGTATCCTATTCATGTGGATGACATCCACCATATCACTAGATTATCTCTTAAGGATGAGGATGTCGCCAAAGGATTTCAAGGCCCGAGCAAGCACGGGAAAAAGAAAGGTGAGGTTAGACTGCATGAGAAGTTCCACACATAGAGAGGTGGTTGAACAACAAGGATTGACCCAATTATTCCAGAAATGGTTTGGATGAACTATTATATAATCATAAGAAAGGTCATGCATTTCTATTACAAAGGGGAATGCACCCTCGATGCACTTTTTGGAGATGAGTTTTGCGCTAACGGGGTTGTATTCAACTGGTGCAGATACCTGCTAGAGGAACTCCTATTAGCGTGTGAGGAAGCTCAAGAGAAAGGAAGAACCTTTACGTATGGGTATCTATTAATAGCATTCACCATGTGGAAATGGAAGCCACCAATGGGAAGACAGTTGGCATTAGCGGACAAAGGTCACCTTGCCAAAATGTTCCAACCTTTGCACTCAATGGTGGATCAAGAGAACCAATAATTCAAAAATGTCACTTTTTGAAAGTGGTACAATCTATTTATTGATTCAACTCAACGATGGCACATACCACAAGATTTTTTGAACTTGAACACTCGGAACATCACCTTTGGCTTGAACTTCCACAAAACTCTTGTATGGTTGAGGCATACGAAGTCGAAATACTTCCACTCTAGGTTGCTCCCCTTCTACCTGGATGAGGAAACCTTTGAAAAATAATTCATGTCATGAACTGGTGTCAAGCGCAATCCACGCAAGTCTAGCATGCACTACCTCTTTCCTACAGAGATCCTGAAGAAAAAGCAGAAAGAAGAAGGAGTAGGGTCGAGTTCTAGCCCAGTTGAGAAGAAACTAAATGTCCTGATGTCGATGGATTCAAAAGATGAAGAGGATGCACAACCTCTGGAATGCAAGAAGAGGATGTTTCCTATGTTCCTTCATCTTCCTGACCAAGCCATGATATCAGGTAAATATTTCAATGACATCCTCACCGGTACTTTCATAGAAGATCTGTTAGTTAAGAAACCGAGGACAGGGCTCTCCCCTATGAATATTCTGAACCCCTAGCCAATTTCCTCGACCATAACTCATACTCGAGCAGTCTCTCGAATGGCCCAAATAGTTTTTGAAATCCAAGATGATTCTGAACCAGATACCACTGCATCGACAACCATAATCACTCAGAAACCTCCATTTCCCCCACAACCCCCATCGCCAATGCAAGAAACGACCATTCAAACCAAAAACACTTCACCTAAGCCCATGCAACCCGATCCCTCCGACCTACCTAAGCATGTACCAAAAATCATTGCTCTAACCTCTGAAATCTTGAGTGAGTCAATCATTCCATTTGTACCTATTCAAGACACTTCTCCTTCAAAGGAGAGTCAAATTTTTCCACTACTACAAGTCCCAAGAACTCAATATCCTCTCTTAATAGTCAATATTGAGATTTCCATCCACATAAGTGGAACCCCAGAAATTGTGTTACAGAAAGAGGCAGAAGAACATAAGGTTTAGAAGGAACCTGAAACTACATCAGGGCAGAGTGCATCATCTTTGCAAGAGTAACTGGAACCATTCTTCCAAAACTTAGAGCTATGTGTGGAACTGTTGCAGCTCTGCTTGGCCAAGACAAAATAATTTTCTCAATTCCCAGTAGAATTTAAGGCTTGACTTACACACTAATTGCAAAGTACATCCCCAGGAGAAGAAGAGGTGGATACACCTTCTGCATAATCGATGGCCAATGGACTACCACTACAAGTTAGAGTACCCATGGATGTCGCTCCTTCATCAGGTGAGCTCGCACAACTACCAACAACCCAGCTGGTAGGACTAATCAAAGCCTCAACTGAACAACTAGAGCAAAGGATCTAGCAGGATGAAAGAGAATAAAAATTATGGAAACAAGAAGGAATTGTTGGGAAAGAAGAAAAAACATAGCAAGAACACTCCAAGATCCAAGACGAATTGAAGGTGGAGAAAATCAAAGAAAAATTCTCAGAGACCTGGACAATTTTCTCCATTTTCTCTCGGAGCTTCTTGGGTTACAGTTCAACTTATTTATTTCTATTTCGCAATTGTGCCTCGAGTCTTTCTTCTCTTTATACTAGTTCATGATAGGTAAGAGATTGGATGGGAATCATCTCAAGACGCAACCACACATTGGAGGACTTGTCTGCAAAGATCCAATCGCTTAATGTAGAAGAAGCCAACACCCTAGATATGCTAGAACAATAGGCAAAGTTCGACAAAATCCAATAAGCAAATGATGAGTTGAATGAATTATATGAAGCCCAAACAGTTTCTAAGAAAGAGATATGAGAGTTTCTACCTATAATTAAAAAAACATACATACAGATGCATTAATTCGATTCCATTGCTGACTCAGAATGGAATTCCTTAGTTGTGTTAAAGCCAAAGGAATGCATCACATATGCCACTCAACAATTTGTTGTTGAAGCTTCACTTCTTGCTAGGAAGTGGAAGGATAAAGTGGATAACTTCCAAGAGGTCAGGAAGAGAGCCCTCAAACTCATACCTAAGTTGGGACCTTCATTTGAATAAGAGAAAGAAGAAACAACTAAAGCCAAAAGTGAAAGAAAATCAGAACTAGAAGGAAAGAAAGAACAACAAGCCAAACTAGAGACCACAAAAAATCTAAAGACTTGACTCAGGGTGAGTCAAGGATAGTGGTCAGAGGTTGTTGGGCCCTTCGTTTTGTTGAACAGAAATTGTGCATAACACATTGTAGCTTAATTTTGGAGAATGGAAGTTGCGCAAGATATTAAGAAGTTGGGCAACGCATGAAAGAAATAAATAGAAAATAGTTAAAGGGACAATGCAACATCATCTTTGAGGGAATAAGTTGCAAAAAGATTGTAATATTCTAGATATAAAAAGTATGCAGAACAGAAATAAAATGCTAGAAATGGCAGATGAACAACAATATAATCTAGAACAACACCACAATAATACCAAAACGATACCAGAATAACACTAGAAAGAGAACTTTGATTACTGAGAGAAATGTTCACTTGCCTCTTCAAGGGGGAAACCTCTAGCAGAGAAAAGCTCTTTTACAATAATATCCAAGAAAAACGTTCTCATACCCTCGACTCCTATTTATACTAAATATGTCTATCAAAAGAACCATCTAGAGGAAGATCCTTCTAGAAGTGGAATTTTCTATTAGGTCTTCTTACATTCAAATTATTCTTCCTTATTTCTAGGCCTTATTAATATTGACATTTATTACATCATAATATATTATTCTAGCTACGTGAGGGGTTAGGTCCCTAACATGTCCTCCCTCCAAAAAAAAACCTTGTCCTCAAGGTTTGAGATGTGGAAATTGTTGCAGAATGGTAGTTGGTTCCCAAGTGGCATTTGTTGGGGTTGTATCTTTCCACTGGACTAACACTTCCTTGATGGTTTGTTGACGTAGGCGATGCTCACGCTGGCCCAAAACATCTTGTGGATGTATCCAAATGGAGCCTTCTTCATCTAACTCAAGGAGGTTGGTTTGGATTTCACACTTAGTTCCAATCACCTTCTTTAAGAAGGAAACATGAAAAACAAAATGTATCTTAGAATGACTGGGAAAAGCTAACTCATAGGCCACATTTCCCATACGCTTGAGAACGGTATAAGGACCATAAAATTTGGGAGCTAGTTTCTGACAATGCTCATCCTTGAGGGAATTTTGCTTGTAAGGTTGCAATCGAAGAAACACCTTATCCCCTTCTGCAAATTGATGTTCAAAGAGACCTTAATCTTCTTGTTTCTTCATGTGATTCTGGGCCATGACCAAATTATCTTTGAGGGTAATGAGAATAGCCTCTTGAACTGTAATAATTTGGTTAACTGCCTAGACCTTCGATACACTTGGAAAATAGGAGAGAACTGAAGGTGGATTTTGTCCATATACCGCTTCAAAAGGAGTCATGTGGGTATTTGTATGGTATGAATTGTTTTACCACCATTCATCTAGTGGTAACCATTGAGCCCACTGATTTTGCTTTTGCAAGGAAAAACACCTCAAATATGTTTCCAAACACTTGTTGACAACTTCATTTTGACCATCAGTCTAGGGATGATAAGTTGTGATGAGATGCAATTGGGTGTCTTGTATATTGAATAGTGCTTGCCAAAAATTGCTGGTGAAAGTTGGGTCATGATAAAAAAAAATAGAATGCGGCATGCCATGAAGCTTGAAGACTTGATCCATGAAAAGTTGAGCCATAATGGATGTTTTAAATGGGTTTTGAGGAGCACATAAATGAGAATAAATGGAAATATGCAACTACCACCATGATGACTAATTTATTTCCTGATTTAGGTAATCCTACAATAAAATCCATAGAGATATCCCGCCAAATAGCATGGGGAATCAGAAGCGGTTGTAGTGTGCCAGGAGATTTGACTTTTTCTCCCCTGTAGTATTGACACACATCACATTCAACCACAAAATTATGAAATTTGTGTTTCATAGCATCCCAGAAAAAGGAATGTTTGACCCTGTCATAGGTTTTGGTAAACCCGAAGTGACCTGTTGTGGGTGTAGCATGAAGCTCAGAAAGTACCATTGATTTAAGTTTTGATTGTTTACTTAAATACAAACGACCTTTGTATCAAAGCTCATCATGGAGCCAAGAGTACCCCAGGGAAACTGGAGAATTGGACTACAATTATTGTATCAGATGCGAACTTTTGGGATCGTGTATCCATTCCTGGAGAATGGATTGGAGCCAATTTGGTACAATGAAGGAGAGAGAAAAAAGGGACCCTTCATCTTCATATTTTCAGGAAAGTGCATCTGAAATCACATTTTCTTTGCCTTTCTTGTAAATGATCTCATAATCATATCCAAAGCGCCTAGTCACCCATTTTTGTTTCTCTAGGGAGGAAATGCATTATTCCAGAAAAAACATGAGGCTTTAATGATCTGTCTTAATTTGGAAGCGTTTCCCCAATAGATAAGGGTGACACAAATCAACGACATGCATAATAGCCAAAATTTCCTTTTCATAGATTGATTTTACCAAATTTCTTTCAGACAGTTGTTTGTTGGTAAAAGCCAAAGCCCGGCCCTCTTGCATAAGGACAACGCCAATTACTTTCCCTGAAGCATCACATTCTAGGAAAAAGGTCTTTGTGAAATTAGGAAGGTCCAGGACTGGACCGATGCACATGGCCATCTTCAATGTTTGAAAATCCTAAGAAATTGTTGGATTCAAAGTGAAAGAATTATTTTTAAGGAGTCCAGTGAGAGGTGTCGTAATATTTCCATAATTCTTAACAAACTTGCAATAATAACTTGTTAAGCCCAGAAATCCATGCAATATTTTGAGAGTCTTTAGGTGAGGCTAGTCTTGCAAAGCTTCAATATTTTTAGGATCCACCCTGACGTCAGGCTTGCCAACAAGATGACCCAATTACTCAACTTCTGAGGCACCAAAAGCACATTTAGATTGTTTCAAGAAAATTTGGTGTTGAGAGAGTAGATGGAGAACTTGATCCACATGAGAAAGATGGTATGTCCAGTTTTTGCTATAGATGAGGATATCATCAAAGAAAACTAAGACAAAATGACGGAGAAAAGGACAGAAGACATGATTCATGAGGATTTGGAAAGTGGAGGGAGAATTACACAAACCAAAGGGCATGAAAAAAATATCATAGTGGCCCTCATGAGTTCTAAAGGCAGTCTTAGGAATGTCTGCCTCTTTCATATGGATCTAGTGGTAGCCAGAACGAAGATCAAGTTTAGTAAAGAACTGGGCACCACTCAATTCATCCAAGAGGTCATCAATGACAGGAATGGGAATTTTTTCTTTAATGGTGAGTTTGTTGAGGGCATGAAAGTCAAGACACGTGCACCAAGAACCTTCTTTCTTAAGGACCATGACCACATGAGAAGAGTAGGAGATCATACTAGAGTGGATAACACCTGCGTTAATAAGTTCTTGAACCATTTTCTCAATTTAATTTTTTTGGGAAAAGGGGTGATGATAGGGACAAATATTGGGAGGAATTGTTCCTGGGATAAGGGGAATGGAATGATCATGAACACCACGGGAAGGAGGGAGTCTCTGGGGAGTGGAAAAAACCACTTGATATTTAGATAGGATGGATTGGAGGTCCTATTGCATAGAGGGTGTCTCAGTTTCTTGTATGACATGGAGTTGGGAAATAATGCTAGAATGACCGTTTTTGAGCATCTTTCCCATGTGATGTGAACTAATGATCTCAGGGGAACCTGTGGTGATGCCTTGGAACTTATGTTGTTGGCCCTCCTGGTTGAATTGCATGGTTAATTCCTTAAAATCCATGAGAATGGGACCCAAAGTCCTTATCTAGTATGCACCCAACACAATGTCACAACTGCCCATGTTGATAGCAAACATATGATATTTCAGGTGGTAGTCACCAATTTGGAGACACAAATTTTCACAAATCCCTCCACATTTCATGGACCCGCCATTGGAAATCATGATTTTGAAATTATTGACTGCACGAATATAGAAATTAGTTTATTGGGCAATGCGGTGATGAATAAAATTATGGGTGCTTCCACTATCAATAAGAATGATGACCTTCCTATGCTTGATGTAGCCAATTATCTTGAGGGTTTGGGGAGTAGAGAAGACAATGAGATCATTTAGGGAAATGATCAGTTCTACTTCAGGAGGGTCTGAAGGAGGGGTTATGTCAGTGGGTCCAGGTGAAATAGAAACAAGGGGAGCTTCAAATTCCTCTTCCAAAACATCCTCTGATATGGCCATAAAAATATTTTGTTCCTTACACTTGTGTCTCAAAAAATACTTGTCATCACAATTATAACAAATTCCTTTGAGTTGGTGTTCAACCATTTTAGCCTTGGTCAATTTTTGGATATTTAGTGGAGTAGAAGGAGTGGGATTTACTGGTTTAGAGTGATAAATAAAGAAGGGTTTCCGGTTTTGAGAAGAGACAACCTGTTGTTCTTCCTTATCTCTTTTAGTAGCCTCCACCCAACTCTGAGGCTGATCCATGAGGACATGGGCATGAATCTCATCCTTGAGGCCACTGATAAAACATTCTCAAAAAAAAGCATCATACATGCCCTCTGTACGAAAATCAATTCGCTCAAAAGCAGTTATAAAGTCTTCCACTGTGCCAGATTGTTTCAACTTTGTCAAACATCCTAAATGGTTGGTGTCAGTGTCAAAGTGTTCATAAATCTCCACCACAAAGTGTGTCCAAGCAACATACCCTTGAAGGACAATTTTTCTCCATTTCCACCATTGCCAATTTTCTTGATCTAGATAGAGAAAACCATACTCGAGTTTGACCATCTCATCTGTAATGTCATACAAATAGAAATAATGTTCCATTTTAGTTACCTAAGCAGTGGGATCCAAGCCATCAAATTTGGTCACATCCACATGTGGAAGGCATAGGTCACGCTGAAAGTGATGGGGATGAAAATTATGGGAATGAGAGGAAGTTTGAGATTCGTTATGAAAAGGTGGATCAGATAAAGGGGGATCTGCAGGGATGTGCATCTTGGTGAAGATCATTGAAGCGACAAATTCAAGATGGGTAGTAATGTCTTGTTTGAGGTCTTTTTTGTGTTCCTCGATTGAGGCGGTGATGGAGGAATGCATGTTTTTATTGATGGTGGCAATATTGGCACTGAGTTGTCTCACTTCTTGTTGGGTCTCTATGAAATTAGATTGCAAGGTATTGAAGTGGGCTTCCAAGTCTTGGCTACAGTTATGGGCCATGATGACGAGGGAACCGAAAAGGGGTGGGTGGGGTCAAAACAATTGTTGAAAAATTATAGGTATGAATGTGATAAGGGTGAAGAGATAAATCCAATGGAATAGGTCTCAAATAATGGTGCAACAAAATCTAGACTGAAGAATACTCTTGTAGTGATAAAATTCCCAAATGATTAATAAAGAAGAAATGTGTAGTGATTTGGAAACTCGAATGTAGGAGACATAGTTGCACAGCAATAGATCTTGTCTAGTTTATTTTTTTATTTTTTTTATTTTTTAGTTTTTAGTTTCCATCCCCAAGGGTTAGGTATTCAAGGGTTCTACAAATAAGGGATTTCCCTGTACTATAGTTCTCTGATATACGTATGGGGTCCAACAGTAGTACTCGGCCCAATATTTCAGGGCACAAACTAAGGAGGCTAGACCGTTCCCTTAGTCGTACTACCCGACTACCCACATACTAGAGAGTATCTTCCCGAGTTTTGTTCAGGTCGATCCGTATACAGGTGTTGACTGATGTGCTACCACTCGAAGGGGTACCAACAGGGGTTACAAGGGTGGCCAACAGATGTGCGCTTAAGTACCACTTGTATTTCCTGCGTGTATGAATCCCCAACCGTGGTTTTATGTTTGCAACGATAGATATTTGTATCTTAAAGACGTTGGAATACATCTCTACCCTGAAACAAAATTAACCCACAATTTTCTTCTGAGGAAAGTTCTCTGATACCACTTGTAATATTCCATATATAAAAAGTATGCAGAACATAAATAAAATGCTAGAAATGGTCGATGAACAACAATATAATCCATAACAACACCACAACAATACGAAAATAATACCAAATAACACCAGAAGGAGCACTTTGATTACTGAGAGCAATTTTCACTTGCCTCTTCAAGGGGGAAACCTCTAGCAGAGAAGAAATCTATTACAATAATATCCAAGACAAAAGTTCTCATACCCTCGACTCCTATTTATACTAAATATGTCTATCAAAAGAACCATCTAGAGGAAGATCCTTCTAGAAGCGAAATCTTCTATTAGGTATTCTTACATTCGACTTATTCTTCCTTATTGCTAGGCCTTATTAATATTGACCTTTATTACATTAGAATATATTATTCTACCTACATGAGGGGTTAGGTCCCTAACAAAGGTCAATAAAAGAAAGAACTCTTGAGTTCTTAACCAACAAGATCAAATTATATATAGGAGATCAATGTGATTATAATAGGTGAAGGATAGGCTAATAGTGAAGGGTTAGTGACAGGGTTGTAATCTCATTGTTTCCTAGCATGTTAGTCCTGAGCTATTACTATTACAGTTATTACTATTAATGTTGTGACGAAAGTCAGTGATGTGATGGGCCAATACTATAGTATAAATGAATATGGAGATCTGGGTGAAATTCAGACAGACAATGTATCATATTTTGGTATTATCAATATAATCAGAGGCCTAAATTTTGAATATACATCTTGTGTATTCATTCTTAATCCATGAATGAAATGTTTTTCTTTATTATCTTTATGTCTAATGTACCTAAATGTTTCTTTATGAATGGAAATGCAACACTATCTCTTTATTTTCCCAGTTAGGAATTCCTTAGGACTGTTATAGGTTTAGTCTATTATGTGCAAGATTACAATGAGCCTTGATACCTTAGAGGTCTATCTAAGTATTCTTCTTACCCTTCCCTCTCTTTCATGTCTTGGTTGCACTTCAGGTGAGACTTCTTCCTTCCTAGGAAGATGAAAATGTCAACACTCTAGACTACTTCAGTACCTTTTGTTGGTAACCTAAGAAGAACCCTAGTCTGAACACTTTTGCACCAACAATAATCCCTTCTTATTTTATTTACCTTTTAAACTTAGGTGATATGTAAAAGAGTCTCCTTGTCAACCGAAAACTTTGAATATACTTCAAATATCTGAATTTTGTTTTAATAAAAACCTTTAATTAATTATACCCTTTGACTCTTCGTTTTGGTACACTTAAATGATATATGCTAATAACCTTATCCCAACTTAAGGTTATTTTTATGAAATTACGAATCCAATATAAGGCACATATTTGATTTGCACTACAAAAAAATATATTATTTCCTCCCGTTGTTATGTTGTTGACACTGGTGTGACTAGTGTAATACTCGTTGTCCTATTATATACCTTCGCTTCCAAAAACAAATTTACAGCGAGCACAAATACGACAATTGGTAATAGGATTGGACAACCATTCGATGTAATTAAGATAACACAATGAATTAGGGCACGTTGATGCATTAATATTTAGGATTAAGACTAACTCCTTCATGAAATTCCTTTTCACTAAGAATGCATTTTTTAAAAGACAAAAAAGACATGTATTTTCATTATAAATTATTATGTTTTTTCATTATTAATTTTTATTTATTTTTATTTATTTTATATATTTATATTTATGACATTACACTTCATTCCTTTCAATTTCTTGTAAAATTAACAAATATGTTTTATCCTTATAATATTTTTCTTGGTAGTCACTTTCTCTTTCATTCATTTCCAAGAGATAACATTATTCCCCCTAGTAGCTCCCAAATGAAGCATGAGATCACCTATAAGATCAATTCTTGTGCCTTAATATCATATTAGTAGCACCATACCAAAAGAGATAAACATATAAACATTGTGCTTAGCACTAGCATAGTTCTTTTTGTTATGGAAATTCTTAATACCATTATAAACACCAAATGACACCATCAAGGACCCCCCTCTTCATGTCCAACATCGATACAAAGTAAAGAAATAAATGCAAAGGCCCTAGTACTTTTGATCATTTGAGAGAGAAATTAATGAAGTGTTTAAAGGTGTTGTAATTGACAATTCATTGGATACCTTAGAGACATTAGGCATATATTTCTAAGAAATGTACTTTGTCAATATTATTGAATATGTAAATACTTATGATATTTGGAAGTAAAGAATGTGACCCTGAAAATACAACAAAATACAACTTATGGAGTCTCAAATAGTATATGAACTTGGAAAGAGAGCTAGTAGAGAACAATGTTGGACATGTTTATATTGAGGTTCAGACTAGCAATTGTGTTGTGCACATAGTAGCATCTTTACATATTTTCCCACCAAAGCAATTATTCTTCCTCATAGTTTTTGTAAAGGACTAATTATTCTTTGTCATTAACGTGCTGCGAAGTTTCCAAGTGTGGTGCATGTAATGCGAGGGACATAACAATTGATACCCATTTTCAAAATTGAAGGTAATGCACAAAGATAAAAGTGACTCCATTTTACATATGGGGTTAAAAAATTACATTATTTGAAAGGACTTTCTCTCCACAAATTTTGTTATGCAAAAGATTCAAAGTTCTTTTACCATCTCCACTATGAGAAAAACAAAACAATTAGTGGAATAGAAAACAAGTTTGATCTTTCATTTAAAACACACAAAAATAATATGAAAGATTATATTCATAACATAGTTTCATGTAGCTTGGAACAATCCATGGATTTTGTTGAAGAAATGGTCGATCACACATAGAAATAATGGGTAAATTTTTGTGGAGACAAGATTGTTATGAAGAGAGTAATATCCACAATTAGCGAGAAGGTAGAGAAGCTTCAAGAGATATCTATGTCAAACTTGTACTTATAGTAAGAAAATCGCCTAAATTAAATAGAAGGGTGATTAAGTTAAGAAGACAACAACCACATTAAGGTTATGGCTTGTAATAGAAATAATTTTATATTCAATTTAAAGTATTTAGAGGGATTAAATCCTTTAAGGTTCCAATCTTCTTTGCAATGAAAAAAACTAGGAAACATTTTTCAAGGGATTTGATCCTTCTCGGTGCTTGATATACCAAGGTTAAGATTAATACAGGCTAGTATATATAGATTCATTTTTTTTTCATTATTGTTATTGTTATTAAGTCAGTATGATTTACCTAACACATCTACATGAGCTATGTTACACATCTACCTCATAGTGAGTTGTAAAATGCAACCCCCTTTAGTTACAATGATGGATCAAGAAAAACATTGTAGAATGCATCTCTCTTTTGGAAAGCGGCAAGTGTAATGACCCTCAATGCAACTGAGAATCATTACTACACAAAAATACTCTTAAAAATGAAATTTTTTTGCTAAATAATTTCTTGCATATTACCAGCTACGAATTACACATAGATTTAACTATTGTCTGATAAGATTAATTAAATGAATCTACAACATGAAAAAATCGACATCAATATAATTTTAATAACTGAACACAATAGCATATAAATCATTTTTAAAAACAGAGTGAATGCACATACATTAAGTTCATAAATATAACACATAAACAAGATAAAACACTTATATTTTAAATCAGTTGTGCAACCAGCTACTTGGGATAGATGTTCCACCCAACCATAGACTCTTTTTTTCAAATCTCAACATTGTTTCACCTTCGAGTTGGGGCTAAAAATCCACAAAATAGGGTGTTCTCTCATTGTCCACTCATAGCTAAGAAAATCCCACATCCCACTAGTATTCTCCTACAATTATCTCAATTTTCCATCAACTCTCTTCCTCTCGACCTTCCCACCCCAAGAAATGTACACATTCAATTCTCTCATTCCATTGGGCATCCCATTCATTTATCAGGGTCACTCTAGTATAGGTAACCAAGAATCTCTCTATTAGGAAACTCAAGGGAGCTCACTGCTAGGAAACATTCCAGGAAAAATAGTAGCATTCACTTGTTGTTATAGTGAAACTCACACAAGATTTCACTCTTCAAGAAAAACAACATGGATCTTCATTCTTCTACTCCAAATACACTCCATAATTCACCCTCCATGGTTTCTCCAAATCCAAGCTCTTCTTCCCTTCTCTCTACTTGTTATTCATGCAAAAACATGACTATCTAAAATTGTTGTCACTCCCCATATGAATTTCATCTCCTTTATCTTTCTTTATTTACTTACACACTTACCTAAGTTGATTGTACAAAACCCCCATGATCCCAATAAATATGGGATGTGAATTCTCACACCCACCCTCTTACATGCATTAAATGATTAGCTTTGGGAACACTCAACAACAAAATAGAAGGTTCATACACCAATAGTAATTTTAGGAAATGGGTTGAATTAATAGACATGGGTAACTCCTCCTTGGACCCCTCTTAGACATTCTCTTAGACCCTTCCCTCTCTTTTGTACTAATAAACCCCCATATCTGTCCATGTCCCCCTAGCAACTGGCATCACACTTTTTTATTAAAACTTATAAATACAATTCACATCTACACCACTTATCCATAGCTACACATTATATCTACATTAAGCATTAATTAAACTAGGGATTATAGTGGGGATTATATATATATCACAACTCTTAGAAAATAAAATCTTGCGATTTCACAACTCCAGTAGCAGTTCCAACCATAATCATTTTTTCCTCTCAACCTGCTGGCCCAAGGAATGTATCCCCTTTGTTGTTCCCATTCCATCAGTTTGTACCATTCATTTTTCAAGGTTCTCAGTGTAGGTTGTATATGACTATGATATACGGTTTCAGAACTCTAGCTGCTCAAAATAGAGTCTTGCATTCTTGTATTCTATTTTCTTCAAAATTTTCAAAAATTTGTGGGTAGTCCTTATGAATAGTTTCTTCATGTTCCCATGTTGGATATTCAGGACTGTAGCAGGTACATTAAACCTCTACCATCCCTATAGCCTTGATCCTGAGCACTTTGACTTTCCGATCTAGGATGTGTACTAGTTTCACCCAGAAATCCTCTTTGTGATCCACTTGAATCACAATCCAGTCAATTGTGTGGCTAGGATTAGGCACATATTTATTTAATAATGGAACATGAAATACATTATGGATCTCATGGATGTAATCAATTCTATCATGTATGAAAGTGGCCTAATCTTTTCTAATATCTCAAAAGGTCCACAATATCTTGATGCCAACTTTGGGAAGATTCCAAATTTTATTGAACTTCTCTTCGCCTTCACTTTTAAAAACACATGTTTGCCTATTTTAAAATATATAAAAAGAATGTTCTTGTATGCATAACTTTTTTTTTCCTGGGAAGCCTTTAAATTATGCTTGATTTTTGTCATCTTCTCTTCCATTTCCTTCAACAAATCTGACCCAATAATTTCTATGTCTATTGCATTATCCCAACTTACTGGTGTGTTACACTTCCTTCCATGCAATTCTTCAAATGGAATCAGTTTCAATGAGGATTGATACCCATTATTGTAAGAAAAATATACTAAGTGGATATAATCCTCCCACTTTGATGGTTGTTCCATCACATACATTCTGAGCATATCGTCAATTATTATATTAGTCCTCTCTATTTTCCCATCTAACTCTGGGTGATACGTTGTATTAAGATTTAGATTTGTCCCAAATCCTTTGAACAAACATTTCCATAAATTGGATGTGAACTTTGGATCTCTTCCTAAAACTATTTCCTTAGGCACCCCATGTAGCCTAGCAACTTATTTCATGTATATTTCTGCAATATTTGTTTCCTTGTGTGTAGTCTTTACTAGAGTAAAATGTGTTTCCTTAGTTAATTTATCCACCACCATGATGGAATAATGTTGTTTCAATGTTTTGGGCAGCTTAGTAATAAAATCCACTATGACTACTTCCCACTTCCATTATGGAATGGGAAACAATTGTAACAACCCTGTTGGATGTCTATGTTCGGTCTTCACCTTCTAGCACTCTATACATCTAGCTATGTAATTAGACACGTATTTCTTCATTCCTGGGAAAACGTATTGGCTTCTTACAGTTGCAATTATTTTTTGATATCTTGGGTGCCCATCATATGGCACATTATGCATTTCCCTCATCACTACATTTTTCAGCTCATTGAAATTCAACACACATACTTTTCCTTTGTAGATGATAATCCCATCTTCTTTTAGCTCAAAGTATTTAAAATTCCATTGTAAATTTTCTTGTTGTAATGTTTCTTTTAATTTCAAATAGTGTTTATCTGAATTTGTTGTTGCAATAATTCTATCTTTCAGATCAGTCACGTACATGTTAATGGATGAAGTATGCATCTCATGTGATATTCTAGTGAGTGCATTAGCCAGTTGATTCTATTTTCCTTTGATATGTTTAATTTCAAAATCATATTCACTCAAAAATTCAAGCCATCTAGTTTGTCTAGCATTTAATGTGGGCTATCCAAATAATTGATTTAGACCACAGAGTGGTTGTCCTTAGCAAAAATATTCTCCCTATGAGGTAATGTCTCCACATTTTTAATGCATGAATAATGGATGCTAATTCTAGATCATGGATGGCATAATTCTTCTCATGCTCTTTTAATTTTCTGGACTCATAGAATACCACATGATCTTGTTGTGTGAGGACTCCACCAAGCCCTTCATTCTATGCATTAGTGTACACAAAAAAAACTTAATTTGGATCTACAATGTTCAAGATTGGCACACTTGTCAATATGTCCTTCAATTGCTAAAATCTCTCTTCACACTTGGATATCCATTCAAATTACACTTCCTTATTTTCTAAATAAGTGATTGGGCTAGCAATATTTGAGAATCCTTTTATGAATATTTTGTAATACCCTACAAGACCCATGAATGATATGGCCTCTGTAACACTTCTTGGTGATATCCATCCTCTAATGGATTCTATCATCTTAGGATCAATTGTTATCCTTTTTGTGAAAATTATATTCCCCAACTAGTGAATCTTATTTTGATAAAAGATGCACTTACTTAGCTTAGCATACAATTTATGCTCTCTTAAAACTTGCAACACCATTCTTAAATGTTTCTCATGTTCCTCCTTTGTCTTTGAGTAAACAAGTATATCATCTAGGAACACAATTAAAAACTTGTTCAAGTATTCCCTGAACACTCCATTCCTCAAGCACATAAAAACAACTGGGGAATTTGATAGTCCAAATGGTACTGTTGTGAATTCATAATACTCGTATATTTCCATGAATGTTGTTTTTTTTATGTTTTATTCCTTTATCCTCACTTGATGATAACCTGATCTCAAGTAAAACTTGGAAAATATTCTTTCACCTTTGAGTTGATCAAATAAGTCATCAATCATTGGAAAGGATATTTTTTCTTTATGGTGACCTTATTCAGTTGTCTGAAATCAATACATAGCCTTAAGGTTCCATATTTATTCTTCACAAAAATAACTAGGGTACACCAAGGTGAAACACTTATGCATATATACCCCTTCCTTAGCATCTCTTCAAGTTTCATCTGCAACTCTTTCAACTCTGGTGTGCCCATTTTGTATGGTGTCTTGAACACTGGGGCAGCTCCTAGCACGAAATTAATAAAGAAATCAATGTCTCTCTTTGGTGGAAATCATGATATTTCCCCGAAAACATCCTCAAAATCCCTCAAGACCAGATGGTATTCAATGCTTTCCACTTTATATTTGTCTTCCTCTTCCACATGGGCTACAAAAATATGACATCCCTTCCTTGAAGTCTTTTTCAACTGGATAGCTGAAATTTCTCTAACATACACATTTCTTGTAATTCCTTGAACCTTTCCCTGCTTCCCTTCTTCATCAAGACATGTGATTGTCGTATTGTAAAAGTCTAGGACAACATGGTGTTTTTCCAACCTATTCATTCCAATTAGACAATAATACAAACCCAATGGTATGATGTTCACATCTATGTTTTTGTTGAGTCCATTCATGTCTATTGGAAAATCTTTAACTAGCTCATTGATTTTCCTCTTAACCTCTGTGGCTAATTCAAATAACCAAGATTTCTTATGCTTACTCATTTTCAAGTGAAACATTTCAACAATGTTAAAGTTTATGTAACTATGGATAGATCCAGAATCAATTAAAATTATTGTGGGATGGTTATCAATATCACCTTCCACTTCAATCATGAGGTATCGATATTATTCTTGCTTGTTGTCCAAGGATGCATAAATCCTTGGCATGTTTCTTCCTATTTCTTCCATTGTTTCATCCTCCTAAATGTTGTGGACAATCCTCATTATTTCTCTTTTGTGAGGGAATTCCCTATATAAGTGATTTCCCTCACATCCCAAATATTGTACAAGTTGATGCCTTGGCCTTTTCCCAAATGAATCTGTAGTCTTGTGCTCATTTTGGGTTGACTAACCTGTTGATTTTCTTTGGATTTGTTCTTGAAAAAAGGTGTCTTAAAATCTTTCCGCCTTTAATGTCTATTCCATTCCATATTATCATTCCAATATTTTTGGAAGACTGGTCTTCCTCTACTCTTCTCATAAATATGTTTTTCTCTCATTATGGTCTCTTCCAAGGTCCTGGCCTATCATATTGTATCTTTTCACTATAAAAAGAGGGTAAACCACTTAGAAACCTTTGGATTTTGACCTTCGTGTCCTTTATGAATTCCACATACTTCAACAATTCAAATAATATCTTCTCATATTCCTCCATTGTCATGCTTCCCATCTTGAGTTCAAATAACTCTTTCATTTTCCTTTCACAATAATGTTGAAACAAATATTTCTCTTGGAAATAACCTTTGAACTACCTCCATTAGATATTCTTCTCATCAAGGTGTTTGTCTTTCTCAAGCTGATCCAACCACATGGATGTATTTCCTTGCAAGTGGTAGGTTGCAATTCTAGCTTCTACCCTTGAGGGGTAATCATGCAAATGGAAATATTTCTTCATTTCCAATAGTTAGGCCTCAACCTCTTATTCTTTAACATGCTCACCATTGAAATTTGGTGGCTTTATTTTTCTAAGTTCGCCTTGCAATATATATACCTCAAGACTTCTCCTCTACCTCTGGATAGGAGATACACTTGGGATTCTCCCTAGCCCTGAACTTTCAAAATATCTCCTAGTAGAGTTCTMTAGGGAATGATAGTACATGATCATACTTCTTGATTGTTTGTCATTCCCATCATCATCCCTTCTTCTTTGGGATTTGTATCCAGTCACTTGTCTAGAACTAGTTGTTTTATTTGTATCAAATTATTTATTGGCTTTCCTATGAAACATATTCTGACTCTAAAGTATCTCTTATTGGTCATTCATAATCCTTTCATTATATATAAATATGCACTTCTCTCTGCATATTTCTCATAGTTACAGGCTCTTGCATGTCTCTCCTTCCATTAGAATATATCACAACATTTCCCATGCTGATGTGTAGACCTCTTATCTCATCATGTATAAAATATCCCTGGGCATATTCCATAACTCCAATCCTCATATAAGAACTAAAGGTTTTTTATTATACCTCTAATTCTACAATAAATGTGCATGTAATAATCACTATTAGCACATGCATACTATAAAACATTTCAATAATTATAATATAGGTTACACTTCTCTCAATTTATGAAGAACACAATGCACTAAGTCAAAATATGATTCCTTAGACACATTCCTCTCTAAAAAATTCTCCAATGATTGTATTCATGACTCATTATGAGTTCTGAGCGAAAATTTACAACCTTCTCAAGTTGAAATTTTCACTCATTGCTCTATTTGCACTACTACAAGAATTTATTTATTACTTTCTTAAAAAAATTTAGTGCTCAATTAAAAATTATTGGTGGATATATGTATTTTTCTCCTTAATACCTTTCCAATGACCATTTTTTTTCTCAAATCTAAGCTCTAAGCTTAAATATATGGTTTGAATAAGTTTAGATTGTTTTTCCATTTTATCCTTATATGCTACGGGTGTCTTCTTTCTCTTCCTGTACTTTTTTACGTACCTAGATTCCATATTTGGATCAATGGTTGTCTTCTATGGTTCATAATTTTTCCATAGACTGCTCTTGTGCCACAAACTTCTGAGCAAGGATTCATGCCCTCTGGAAGTAAACTAGTGTCAAAAGTTTACCTTAACTATTTTAGTTGTAATTTTCTCACACGAGCTTTGTTTTGTGCCTGAAGTAGCTCGTTGGAAATCTCTCTCTGAGTTCTTTTATTTAAGATGGAAAGACAAGGTACACCCTAATTTTTAAAAAATTGACTACTTAAAAATGTCGTTTATGTTCTCAAAATCACCCCTCAAGTTCAAGACCTTCAAAATTTTGAAAATTTCATAGAAAATTGATTGTTTTATTGTGATAACAATCTTTTAATCTGCACCATTATTCTCTAAATTGAGGGAAATCCCAGTCGTTGGTATGAAATATATCAGTGATTGATGATTGGTGATCGACATTTTCCTTTGGATGCACGCAACACTTTTCTCAAACAGTCGAACCAAACATCAGCCATTGGCCCTTCCTATTGGCATACAAAAATACTTGTCCAATCTGGTGTGACCTTATCATTGGCCATCATCCATTTCTATTGGAATATGAAAATACTTCACCAATCTAGCCAACTTGATCATCGGCTATCAGTCATTTCTTGACTAACATGGAAACTGCTAATGTGTCTTGACACGTGGATGTTAATGTGGCATGACACATCATCCTGAGGTGTCAACTTGGTTGACATGGCATGACACAAGGATGTTGACATGGCATGACATATCATCACCCTCCTTCCTTCATCAATGATCAAAAAAAATTCTCGAATGAACTAAACACCTCACCAATTATGTCGACCCTTGACCATTGACCATCGATGATTGACATTTTCTCTTGGTCGATCAATTTTTTTTTTGATTTCGTCGACCCTTGGTCATCGACCATCAATGATCAGATATTTCCTTTGGATGAACCAAAATCTTGGCCAAACTTATCGATTTGATCATTGGTCATTGGTGATTTTGTGTTGGTAAACAAAACACTTCACCAATTTTTTCAACCCGACCATCAACCATCAACAAATTCTTTTTCCAAAGTTTAACACTTAGCATTTTTCAACCAAATCCCAGATGAATTTGAGTCTTTCATCTTCCATTCAGGATGATCTTGACCATTGATATGCTCCAACTTCCAAACATTCAAAAATGAATCCAGACCGTCAATCAGACTCATTTTCCCAACTACCAAAAATGAATCTTGGTCGTCGATCTGCTAGGTCTTTCCAAACTCTGAAAAACATTATAAGTTTTTAAATCTATTGCAATGAATCTGGGTCGGTAATTTCAAAATCAAATGAAATCTCGGTCGTAGATCCATCAAATTTCACCCAATTCCTCAACAACCATAAAAACATGAAACTGACCTTCCAAATCGATTAATTTTAACTCTGAAATTTCAAATCAAACAATTTATAAATTTATGGGGCAATTTCTAAGGCAATTTCAAACTAAACAGTTTATAAATTTGGGGATTTAACATTGGAATTCATTGTTTTCCACAAATATGTCACTGAACAAGTCCATGACAATGATTTTTTACAAAATTCACACTATTTCTTGGCCCATACAGGTTAGTGTTTAACCATAAGCTCTTATACCAATCTGTAATGACTCCATGTGGAATTGAGGATCATTACTATGTAGAAATACGCATAAGAACAATTTTTTTTCTACTAACTAATTTCATGTTTATTACCAGCTATGACTTACACGTAGATTTAACTATTGCATGATACTATTAATTAAATACATCTACAACATTCTAAAATATACCTGAATGTAATTTTAATAACTAAACACAATGGCATATAAATAATTTTAAATAGATAATGAATTCATAGCCATTAAGTTCATAAATATAACACAGAAACAAGATAAAACACTTATCTTTTAAATCAATTTTGCAACAATCATATTGGGACAAAAATGCCACCCAACCATATACTTTTTGTTCCAAATATCAATAGCAAGTCACCCTCGAGGGAGGGTGGGGGTAGGGGGGAATAATAGAGAAAACATAAAAGGGTGGGGGTGGAGGGGAATAATATAGAAAACATTTATGTTTACTCTATTATTCCCCCCCACCCCCATATATGAGGGTGGGGGTAGGGGAATAATATAGAAAAAAATTATTTTCTCTATTATTCCCCACCACCCCCAAAATAATTTATCTATTATTCCCCCCCTCCCCCATATATGAGGGTGGGGGTAGGGGGGGAATAATATAGAAAACATTTATTTTCTCTATTATTCCCCCCTCACCCCCACCCCCACCCTC